>VZQC01001442.1:4407710-4422897 GCA_009823505.1 Rhizomys pruinosus
CTCAGCGGTTAAGAGCAGTGACTCCTCTTATAGAGGACTCAGGTTTGAGTCCAAGCACCCATACACATAAAAAATAAAATTTTAAAAATAAATTTCTCTTAAAAAAGTTAATAATACTAACACCCCACTTGTGCCTTTTTCCCTCCTTTGTCTGATGTTAGAGATTGAATCCAGGATCTTTAGAACGGTATTATGCAAACAAGGCTTGGTGGTTGACCTCTGTAATCTCAATCACTCAGGATGTTGAAGCAGGAGCACTGCTGCCAGTTGGAAGACAGCCTGGGCTACAGTGAGACTCAGTCTTTTTTTTTTTCTATTTATTTATTTATTTATTTATTTATTTATTTATTTATTTATTTATTTTTTACATGTATGAATGTTCTGTCTGCATGCAGGTCTGTGCACCAGTGTCGTGCAATGCCGCGGATTTCAGAAGAGGGTCTCAGATTCCCTGGAACTGAAGTTCTCCTGGAATTGGAGTTACAGACGGTTCTTAGCCGCCATGTCGGTGCTGGGGATCGAACCCGGGTCCTCTGCAAGAGCATTCGGTGCTCTTAACTGCTAGGCTATCTCTCCAGCCCCCAAGACCCAGTCTTTTTTAATTACCATTTAAAATTTTTTATGTATATGAGTGTATTGTGTGCAAGTATGGAAGTGCACCCCTGTTGTGGAATGCCCACAGAGGCAGAAGAGTGTGTCAGATCACCTGGAATTAGGATAGCAGATGGTTGTTAGCTGCCATATGGATACTGGGAATTGAACCTAGATCCTCTGCAATGGTAGGCAATGCTCTTAACTGCTGAGATCCCATCTTAACAACAGCAGCAACAACAAAAATGCTAGGCAGTCACTTCTCTACTCATTTATACCCAAACCCTTTACTCTGTTTTTTTGTTTGTTTGTTTGTTTGTTTTCTTTTATTTTAATTTTTGTTATTTATTTTTATTTTATGTGTATGAATGCTTTGCCTGCATGTATGTAGGCACACCATGTGTGGGTAATGTCTTTGGAGGCTAGAAGAGGGTGGCAGATCCTCTGGAACTGGAGTTACTGGTGGTTATGGTTAGCCACCATGTGGGCACTGGGAACCAAACTTGGGTCCTCTTCAAGAGCAGCAAGTACTCTTAACTGCTGAGGCATCTCTTCAGCCCATGTTTTTTATGTTTTTCTTTTTTTTAATTTTTTAATTTTATTATTTTTTTAATGTGTATGAGTGTACTGTCTGCATGTAGGTTGGTGTACCCATGTCATGCAATGCCTCAGAGGTTACAAGAGGGCCTCGGATTCCCATGGAACTAGAGTTAAAGGCAGTTCTTAGCTGCCATGTGGGTGCTGGGAATCAAACCCGGGTCCTCTGCAAGAGCAGTTGGTGCTCTTAACCACTGAGCCATCTCTCCAACCCCTTTATTTGTTTTTCTGAGACAGAGTTTTACTATGTGCTCTGGCTGGCCTAGAACTCACTACGTAGGCCAGGCTGCCCCTGAACTCATAGGGATCTACCTGCCTCTGCATCCCGGTGCTGAGTGATGGGATTAAAGGTGTGTGTCACCCATACCTGGCTCCCTTCACCATGATGATGACAACGACAATGATGATGATGATGCCTTTCACTTTCTTTTTATGGGGGTTATGACAGGGTCTTCCCTGAAGCCACCACTAGCCTAGAGCTCTCTATGTAGACCAGGCTGCCCTCAATTTCACAGAGATCTATCTGCCTCTGCTTCCCATGTACTGGGATTAAAAGTGTGTGCCACTGTGCCCAGCTTCATTCTTTTGGAAAATATTTTAAATTTATTCTTTGACAATTGCATGCATTTTAGAATATATATGGTCATATTAATACTGAGTTACCCTCTCTTATCCCCTTCCTCTTCTCAACCCGCTCTTCCCAACAAGGGTCTCTCTCTTGCTTTCATCTCTCATTCAGATTTTTATAAAGCATTGTAAAAATGTTACCTGCTGCATTCTGTCAACTTAGAGAGCAAAGGAAGAGGAAATGGCTGTGTCCAAGATTTAATTTAGACATAGAAGAATTTCCTGAAGGTAAGGCCTTTAATCTGTTAAAATGGGAAGGGAGGTGGCCAGGACAAACTCAGCTGGGTAGCACGGAAAGTGTAACAGTGGAGAGGATTTGAAGATGGAAAAATAAAAGGTTTTCTATAGCTGGCTTCCTAGGATACAAATTGCCTTGGTAATGACTCTGAGAGGTGGTCAGTTAACGCGTACATGAAGACAGAGTCCTGAAGAGAGAAAATAAGAAACTCAGATTTCAATCATCCATCCATTCATTATTCACACATTATCGATTGCTCATTACAAATCCAACATCATGCTAAGTGTCAGGCTTTGCTTTAGACAAGTTTACAGTTCAGTTAGGAGAGATGAAATACAAGGATGCCTCATCACTTAAGAAGCCAGACAGCTTAGTAACTTAAAGAATCAGACTCTTTGGGATTGATGAGAATAAACTTCCTGAAGACTGGAAGTTAAAGAAAAATTTAAGAATGGGACCTGGGTGCTAGCTTCGGCAGCACATATACTAAAATTGGAACGATACAGAGAAGATTAGCATGGCCCCTGCGCAAGGATGACACGCAAATTCGTGAAGCGTTCCATATAAAAAAAAAAAAAAGAATGGGACCTGGGAAGATGGCTCAGGAATTAAAATGCTTGCCAAGCAAGAGGACCAGGGTTGAATCCCCAGAACCCATATAAATGCTGAGTGGGCATGGCAGCTGTCCTGTAATTCAGCCTGGGAAGCAGAGACAGTGGCCTGAGCATGCTGGCTACAGAGATGAGCAACATCTGTGAGCTCTGGCTTTAATCAAGAGACCCTGCCTCAAAAAATATAGTAGAACACATAGGTACAAATGTACCTGCATCTGGTGCAACACAGCGTACGTGAGTCCCATACTTGCAAACATTATGAAGTCAGAACTTATTTCAAAAACAAAAGGCTAGAGATAATGGATTCAGCAGTTAGAAGTCACTGGCTGCTTGCTATAAGGGACTGAGGGTGTCTATCCACAATCACCCACATGAGGGGCTAAACGAAAGTTGTCATAATCCAGTTCGCAGGGGATCTGATGCGCTTCTTCGGACTAAGTGACCTCTACCGGCATTACGACACTGACACTACACAGGTAAATGCATAGATGCATAAATATAATATATATATATATAATATCCTATCTATAATTAAAATTAAAAGCAACAAAAAAAAAGCAAAAACAACCAACAAACAGAGATAAGAAGTTTCTGTGAAAAAGAGACAAAAATATAAGCCGGGTGTGGTGCCACACACCTTTAATCCTAAGCACTCGAGGAGGCAGAGGAGGCGGATTGTTTGTGAAGTTTCAAGGCCAGCCTGGGTTCAATAGAGCGAATTCCAGGACAGTTGGGGGCTAAGGGAGACCTGTTTTTTCTAGAAAAAATAAACATAAAGGAAATAAAACTAAATGTAACATAATCATAGGCAATGCTATTGTCATTTCAGGTAGAGAGATAGTCCCAAAAATTTAGAGTTTTAAAAATGAAGGTGCCCGGGTCTTTCCATTTCCATAAATCTTATAGCTAAGTATATCCTCTTTCTCTCACGCTCTCCCACGTTCCAGCCCCATGCTGGCAATGTGTGTGTGGCGGGGGTGGGTGTGGTGTATCTTAGAGAGGACATTAGTCACAAGCACGAACTGAAATAGCACTATGTAGCCCAGTCTGGCTTCAAATCTTAGTAGTAGAGTTGACCTTGATGTGCTTTTCCTCCTCCCAAGTGCTGAGTTTAAATAGAAGTTGTAAATCTGCCCAAATTTCACTCTTTCATTTTGTTGTTTGTTTGTTTTGAACAGTTACTGATTGCTCATTGTGTAGCCAGACTAGCCTTGAATGGAACGGAGACTCTTCTAGCCTCATCCTCCTGTGTGGCTTTCACCACGCACAGGATAACTTTGGTCCATTAAAAATGATTAGGAAACTGAGCAGTAAGTGTCAGGAGATATGCTTGTAAACATCCAGCTTTTCAGGAGATGGAGAACAGAAGGAAAGGAATTCAACTAGCCAATCCTAAGCTACATATGAATCGAGGGAGCTTGGTGCTATACAAGAACTCTATCTCAAACAAAAAAACAAAACAAAACAAAAACACTAACCACCCCCAAAATAGTAGGGGAGCTGAGGAAATGCAGTGAGGGTAGAGAACTTGGCTATATCAACCCTGCAAGAACTCTTGGTTCAATTCCTAGAAACATATACACGGCGGGGGGGGGGTATTAGTTAAAATAAAATGGAAGAATAGAAAGGAAGGTTGCCTTCATTATGATGTAGTTGTCTACCCAACATGTATTTCCCTACTTCCTTATCAAGTGACTTATAGATTTGTTTTGTTCAAAGTTTCAGTGTACCCATCTGCAAACCCCACATGCCCAGCCTTCCTTTTTAGGTAGAATGACACAGTCCTGGTTAATGAGATTAAAGTGGAGGTCAAGGCATGGGTATTTCAGAGAACATATCCGTCTCTTTTGTCTTTTACTCTTTACTGCCTTCTCTTGTCTGAAGGCAGACAACTGCCGTAGCGGCGCCACCTGGCTTCCATGCACCCAAGACTGTGTTCTCCACCGTGGGCCGCGCTCGATCCTCGTGTCTGCTGGCCCGGCCCGGGGCTGTGAGCCGGTTCTCGGATGATTTATTCCAGACTTGCTGAGAAAAACAAAAAAAACTCTAAGCCACTGGTGTTTGTCACTAACAGCCAAACACAATCCCTGCTTGGTAATCTAACCAGCCTGTTTTCCTGAGAAAACCCAGACCCAATTAAATTCCATTAACATCTGAGCAGACTGTATCAAGTTAAGATTGTTCATGCCAAATATGGTGGGCACAAACCTGTAATCTCAGCAACTTGGGAAGTGGAGGCCAGAAGCAATCAGTTCAGACCATCCTTAGCTACATTAGGAAGTAAGACTGAGCTATATGACATTTTGTCTTAACTCCTCTCCCCCAAATAAAAACCATAGAAAAACAAAGATATGCCCTTTACGGGTGAGCACAGGCTTATGAATCGCGGCTGGTGTCATGGGAATAGTAGGTAGGTAGTTCCACGTTTTATTTATTTTATTTTAAATTTTATTTTATTTTTGTATGTGTATGATGTACTGTGTGCATGCAGGGCTGTGCACCAGTGTCGTGCATGCCAGGAGGCCAGAAGATGTATCAGATTTCCCCTGGAAACTGGAGTTCTCCTGGAATTTAGTGGGAGTTCAAGACGGGTCTCAGCTGCCATGTTGGGTGCTGGGGATCGAACCACGGGTCCTCTGCAAGGAGCAGTGGTGCTGTTAAACCACGAGGCTATCTCTCCAGCCCAGTAGTTGAGTTTTATGGGCATAGTCTAACTAAGGGGAGGAAGGGAATCCCAGAAATTCTAGGGCTAGGATTTTTCAGGAATAGAGTTAATGTCCCCTTTCTGTCCTTACATGGAGTTTACCTGACATGGCCTGGTGTCAGATACATGATGGGAACACACAATTTTTTGGCAGGGCTTAATGATAGGGGAGTGCATTAGCATTATCTGAAGCAAAACGGTCCCCTTGGCCAGCCCATTTCGGTCTCAAGCCAAGTGGGGATCAGGCGTGTGTCTTTAATACTGCGTAAAGCAACTGTTTCAAAACCACATTAGATAACAGCCCCACCTTGAAGTTTGCCTCTTGCTTTTCCTGCGCTTGTCTAGCTTTGCACAGGTTCATGTTTGGTTTTGTCAAATAGCTGATTAAACTGACACAAATAGCTATATGCAGCATCCATGAGAAAGAGCAGATATTTCTTTGGATCCCATAAATTACTGTGTTCTAGAACACACGCGGTGATCAAAGTTTTGATCACTGAAGCATGTGAGTACAACACAGAAACTATCCGATCTTTCTAGAAGGAACCTGACCTGGCTACAGATGGCTTCAGCACTGACAGGCAATTCTTTTTGTTACTTAGGGTTTGCCTCTCCGGGATTTTAAAGTCTTTCCCCTCTTTGGCTTCTATAGGAAACTTACTTGGAGTGACTCTCTAACATAAGCTTTCCTCCTCGTTTTTTTTTTAATTTTTTGTTTTTAATTTTTATTTTTTGGTATTTTTTTTGAGCCAGGGTTTTTTTTTTTTTTTTTATTTTTTTTGTCATCAGACTGCAAGTAGTTCAGTCTGGACTTGAACTCAACAGATATCCGCCTGCCCCTGCCTCCCGAGTGCGAACAATTAAAGGTGTGTGACACCTTCTTTTTAAATTTTTATTTAGTTATTTAGTGGATTTATTATTTATTTATTTTAAAGAAAAGTTTAGTATGTGTGTGTATATATATTTTTTTTCTTTCTCTTTCTTTTGTGCTGGGGATATGCTTAGGGCCCTCACATATGCTGAAGCATGAAATGTGTTACCTTAGAATTCCCTTCTTTGGCCCAGAGCATGATGTGCATCCCTTTAATCTCAGCAGAGGAAGGCGGATTCTCTGTGACTTCAAGACCAACCCTGGTCTACATAGTGATTTCCCAGCCAGCTGGAGCTACGGGAGAGAAAAAAAACCAAGAACACAAAAAACGGTTTTTCCCCTTCCCCCTCCTGGTTCAAATCCCCCTTTTATTATTAGTTTATTTAAGTTTTATTTTATTATTTATTTATTTAATTTAGTTATTTATTTTTATGTGTTTTTGAGTTTACTGTCTGCGTGTAGGTTGGCGCACCGTGTCGTGCAATGCGCGGAGGTCAGAAGAGAGTGTCGATGCCCCTGGAACTGGAGTTCCCACCCTCTGAATTTGGAGTTACAGAAGGTTCTCCACCGCCATGTGGGTGCTCTGGATCAAACCCAGGTCCTCCTGCAATAGCATCGGTACTCTTAACCGCTGAGCCATCTCTCCAGCCCTCAAATTCCCTTTTTAAAAAAAAGGCTTTAATGGCTTGGGAATGTAGCTCATTTAAGTAGAATTTTTTCCCTATCCATGCACAAAGGCCCTGGGTTCAACCTGTAGTACCACATAAACTGGACCTGATAGCTGCATGCCTATCAACCCCAGCAACCGGGGGTAGAGGTAGGAGGATCGAAGATTACTAAGGTCATCCTTGGCTACGCAGTGAATTTGAGGGCCAAGCCTGAGCTACATGAGACTGTCTTAAAACAAAAAGAAAGCTTTAATAGAGATGCAACTTACAAGTTTGCTTCAGCCTGTCAGGGCCGAGTTCAGAGTTCCCTCGGCCTGTTTTGTACCTGTTTTCTATGTACATTGGCCCTTGGTCCGGAACTTATGATCCAAACTTGGGTACATTATTACCCAAGTCTCCCCTCAAGGGAAGATTTGCAACATCATCCTCTTGGAAAGGCACATACTTTTTTTATTTTTACCCCTCTCCCTTCTGTTGTTTCAGAATAATTTTATTAGTAGCCTTTGAATTCCTGATCCTCTTTCCTTTCCCAATTTTAGTTATGAAGAAAAAATGAGCATTGTACTGGCTTGAATATGAATGCTCAAGTAGGCTGGGAGTGAACCTGGGCCATGCATGCTTACTTGTTTCTTATCAACTTACCCTTTCTCTGAGTTTCAGCCAGTTACGTTTACTTAGATTTCCTACTGGTAGGAATAAATCTAAGATCATTTCTTTTCTGTTTAGAGTCTTTATCATTCCAGATAACAAAGTATAAAGTCTCCTGGGTGATTCACGTTGAGTGGTGTTTTGCTTCTCTCCGTTATTTTAGTTATTTTTTTGTGTGGGGAAGTTAAAACTACTGCATTCCATTGAAGAAGCAGCCGTTAGTGGCTGTTTCTTTCAAATGTCTGCGCTGCCAACATACTTCTCAGACTTTTCTTTTTCCTGGAATGTGGGCAGTTACTCATTTCTTTCAATTTTAATTTGTGAAAGTATGTAAAATATTTAAAAATAAAAAATTTTTTTTTAATTTTGTTTTTCAATTTTATTTATTGTTCCGTAGGTTATGAATGTATTGTCTGCATGAAAGTCTTTTCACCGGTGACGTGCAACGCCGCGGAGGTCAGAAGAGGGTGTCGACTCCCCTGAACTGGAGTTCTTTGGATTTGGAGTTTTCAGACGGCTCTCGGCCGCCATGTGGTTGCTGGGGATAGAACCGACGGGTCCTCTGCAAGACGGGGCACTCTAACCGCTAGGGGGCCATCTCTCTCTCAGCCCTAAAATAAAATTTTATTTAGTTATTTTTTTATGTGTATGAATGTACTGTCTGCATGCAAGTCTGTGCACCCGTGTTGTGTCATGCAATGCCACTGAGGTCAGAAAGAGGGTGTTTGATTTCAACTGGAACTGGAGGTTCTCCTGGAATATGGAAGTTACAGATGGTTCTCAGCCGCCATGTGGGGCTGGGGGATCGAAACCCAGGTCCTCCGTGCAGAGCATCGGTGCTCTTAAACCACTTAGCCATCTCTCCCAAGCCCAACATTTTTAAAAAAAAAAAATTTTAAAATTTTTATTTATGATTAGTAATTATATTATTAGTTTTTTTTTTTTTTATTATTTCTGTATGTGTATAATGTACTTTCTGCATGCAGGTCTTGCACACCGTGTCGTGCAATGACGCGGAAGGTCAGAAGAGGGTTCTCGGATCCCCTGGAGCGGGAGTTCGCCTGGAATTGGAAGTCCCAGACGGCTCCGCGCCGCCATGTGGGCGCTGGGGATCGAACCCGGGTCCTCTGTAAAGCGGTTCGCGCTCTTAACCGCAGGAGAGGGGGAGGGGGGAAGGGGAGGGGGGCCATCTCTTCCAGCCCCATTTATTATTTTTTATGTGTATGAGTAGAACTGTCTCATTAGGTTGGTGCATTCGGTGTGCAATGCCGAAGAGGTCAAGAGAGGGCGTCGATTTCCCCCGGGAACTGGAGTTAAAGACGGTTCTTGCTGCCATGTGAGCACTGGGAATCAGAACATGGTCCTCTGCAAGAGCAGGTCGGCACTCTTAATCAAAAAACCCCTGAGCCACCTCTCTCAGCCTCTAAAATCTTTATTAAAAAAAAAAAAGTTTTTTTTTTTTTTTTTTTTTTTTGTTTTTGTCTCTTTTGAGACAGTTCGCCCTGTAGCCCTAGCCACCAGCTGTCCTGGAACTCGCTTCTGTAGACCAGGTGGCCGTGAACTCACAAAGATCCACCTGCCTCTGCCCTGCCACCTCTGCCGCCCGAGTGCTGGATTAAAGGGGCGATGTGCCACCAGGCCTGGCACTAAAGATGGTTTTTTTTTTTTTTTGCCATGTGGGTGCTGAGACTGAACCTGGTTTCTGGGTTCTCTGCAAGAGCGTCAGTGTTCTTAACTGCTGAGCCATCTCTTCCAGCTGCTAGGCTTTCTTTTCTGCCTCTCTTTCTTTCTAATCTCTTTCCTTTCTTTTTCTTTTCGTTATCTTTCTTTTTTCTTTCTTTCTTTCCTTTTCTTTCTTTTTCTTCTTTCTTTTCTTTCTTTTCTCTTTCTTTCGTTTCTTTCTTTCTTTCTTTTCTTTTCTTTTTCTTTCTTTCCTTTCTTTTCTTGTCTTTTTGCGTTCTTTCTTTCTTTCTTTCTTTTCTTCTTGCTTCTTTCTTTTCTTTCTTCTTTCTTTTCTTCTTTCTTTCTTTTCTTTCTCTGTCTGTCTTTCTTTCCGTTTTCATTCCTTTCTTTCTTTCTTCGTTCTTTCTTTCGTTTCTTTCTTTCTTTCTTTCTTTCCTTTCGCTCTTGTATTTCTTTCTTTCTGTTTCTTTTCGTTCTTTCTTTTCTTCTTTCTTTCTTTCTTTGCGTTATCTTTTTTTTTCTTTCTTATCTCCTTTCTCTCTCTATCTTTCCTTTTCTTGGCTTTCTTTTCTTTCTTTATCTTCCTTTGTATTTTCTTTCTTTCTTTTTCTTTCTTTCTTTCATTTCCTTTCTTTCTTTTTCTATCTTTCTTTCCTTTCTTTCCTGTTTCTTTTTCTTCCTTTCTTTCTCTTTCTTTCTTTCTTTCTTTTCTTTTCTGTTTCTGCGTTCTTGTCTTTCTTTTCTTTCTTTATCTTTCTCTTTCTTTCCTGTTTCTTTTCTTCTATTCTTCCTTTCTTCTTTCTTTTCTCTTCTTTCTTTCTTTTTTTTCTTTCTTTTCTTTCTCGTCTTTCCTTTCTTTTTCTTTCTTTNAAAAAAAAAAAGTATAATAGGAAGGCTAAACATGGCTTAGCTGGTAAAGTGCTTGCTGTGCATGCATGCGTGAGGACCCGAATTCAGATTCCAGGACCCATGTAAAAGCTGAGTGTAGGGCTAGAGAGATGGCCTAGCGGTTGAGAGCACCGACTGCTCTTGCAGAGGACCTGGGGTTCGATCCCCAGCACCCACATGGCAACTGAGAACTGTCTTTAACTCCAGTTCCAGGGGAATCCGACACCCTCTTCTGACCTCCGCAGCATTGCATGACACGGGTGTACAGACCTACATGCAGACAGTACACTCATACACATTAAGAAAAAAAAGCTGAGTGTAATGGGACAAGGCTGTAATCCCAGCAATCCAGCAATGAGGAGGCAGAGATAGGGGACTCCTGAAGCTGGCTGGAGAGCGCCTACCTCAAAAAAACAGGATGGAGAGGCAGAGGCAGGCGGATCTTTGTGAGTTCAAGGCCAGCCTGGTCTACAGAGCGAATTCCAGGACAGTTGGGGCTACAGGGAGACCCTGTCTCAAAAAGACCAAAACAAAAGATAATAAATATAATAAATAAATGTAACAATATCATAGGCATCTATTGTCATTTCAGGTAGGAGATAGTCTCCAAAAATTTTAGATTTTAAAAATGCCCTCATTTCCATAAAATCTTTAGCTATGTTATTCTCTCATCTCCACTTCCAGCCCCATGCATGCATGTGTGTGTGGCGGGGGTGGGTGTGTGTATCTTAGAGACATTGTCACACACTGGACTGAAATTCACTATGTAGCCCAGTCTGGCTTCAAATTAGTATCAATCCCAGTGCTTTCTCCTCCCAAGTGCTGAGTTTATAGGTGTATGCTGCCACATTTCACTCTTTTCTATTTGTTTGTTTGTTTGTTTGAGACAGGTACTTGCTATTCTGTAGCCCAGACTAGCCTTGAACTGGAGATCTTCCTGCCTCATCCTCCTGTGTGCTTTCACCACCAAGGATAACTTTTCCATTAGAAAATGATTAGGAAACTGAGCATGGTAGGATATGCTTGTAAACCCAGCTTTCAGGAGATGGAGACAGAAGGAAAGGAATTCAATACCATCCTAAGCTACATAGTGAATTCGAGGGCAGCTTGTGCTATACAAGACTCTATCTCAAACAAAACAAAACAAAACAAAACAAAACACTACCCCCAAAATATGAGGGGAGCTGAGGAGATGCAGTTAATGGTAGAGAACTTGGCTATCACCTGCAAGAACTTGGTTCAATTCCTAGAAACATATACACGGCGGGGGGGGGGGTATTAGTTAAAATAAAATGGAAGAATAGAAAGGAAGGTTGCCTTCATTATGATGTAGTTGTCTACCCAACATGTATTTCCCTACTTCCTTATCAAGTGACTTATAGATTTGTTTTGTTCAAAGTTTCAGTGTACCCATCTGCAAACCCCACATGCCCAGCCTTCCTTTTTAGGTAGAATGACACAGTCCTGGTTAATGAGATTAAAGTGGAGGTCAAGGCATGGGTATTTCAGAGAACATATCCGTCTCTTTTGTCTTTTACTCTTTCTGCCTTCTCTTGTCTAGAATGCAGACAAATGCCTAGAGGCGACAGCTGTCTTCCAAGTGAACACAAGAAGGTGTTCTAACAGTGGCAGAAGAGAGAGCCTATGTGTCTGATGGCACGGCAGGGCTGTGAGACGAGTCTAGGATGATTTAATTCCAGACCTTGCATGAGAAAAACAAAAAAAACTCTAAGCCACTGGTGTTTGTCACTAACAGCCAAACACAATCCCTGCTTGGTAATCTAACCAGCCTGTTTTCCTGAGAAAACCCAGACCCAATTAAATTCCATTAACATCTGAGCAGACTGTATCAAGTTAAGATTTTTCATGCCAAATATGGTGGCACACACCTGTAATCTCAGCACTTGGGAAGTGGAGGCAGAAGCATCAGTTCAGACCATCCTTAGCTACATTAGGAAGTAAGACTGAGCTATATGACATTTTGTCTTAACTCCTCTCCCCTAAATAAAAACCATAGAAAAACAAAGATATGCCCTTTACGGGTGAGCACAGGCTTATGAAGAGAGGCTGGTGTCATGGGATAGTAGGTAGGTAGTTCAGTTTTATTTATTTTTATTTTTAAATTTTATTTATTTTTGTATGTGTATGAATGTACTGTGTGCATGCAGGTCTGTGCACCTGTGTGGTGCAATGCCGAGGAGGTCAGAAGAGGGTATCAGATTCCCCTAGAACTGGAGTTCTCCTGGAATTGGAGTTACAGACGGTTCTCAGCTGCCATGTGGGTGCTGGGGATCGAACCCGGGTCCTCTGCAAGAGCAGTGGGTGCTCTTAACCACTAGGCTATCTCTCCAGCCCAGTAGTTGAGTTTTATGGGCATAGTCTAACTAAGGGGAGGAAGGGAATCCCAGAAATTCTAGGGCTAGGATTTTTCAGGAATAGAGTTAATGTCCCCTTTCTGTCCTTACATGGAGTTTACCTGACATGGCCTGGTGTCAGATACATGATGGGAACAGACAATTTTGCAGGGCTAATGATAGGGAGATATCATTATCATTATCATGAAGCAAAACGGGTCCCCTTGGCCAGCCATGTCGGTCTCAGCCAATGTGGGTCGGTCTTGTGTCTTTACTGCTTAAAGCAACTGTTCAACCACATTAGCTAACAGCCACCTTGAAGTTTGCCTCTTGCTTTTCCTGCGCTTGTCTAGCTTTGCACAGGTTCATGTTTGGTTTTGTCAAATAGCTGATTAAACTGACACAAATAGCTATATGCAGCATCCATGAGAAAGAGCAGATATTTCTTTGGATCCCATAAATTACTGTGTTCTAGAACACACGCGGTGATCAAAGTTTTGATCACTGAAGCATGTGAGTACAACACAGAAACTATCCGATCTTTCTAGAAGGAACCTGACCTGGCTACAGATGGCTTCAGCACTGACAGGCAAGTCTTTTTGGGACTTAGGGTTGGCCTCTCACGAGGAGGTTACATCTTTCTCTTTGCTTCTAGAGGAAACTTACTGGAGTGACTCTCTACATAAGCTTTCCTCTCTTTTTTTTTATTTTTTGTTTTTATTTTTATTTTTTTGGTATTTTTGAGACAGGGTCTCCCTTTAGTCTCAGTTGATCTGGAGCTCACTCTGTGGACCAGGCTGGCCTTGAACTCACAGAGATCCGCCTGCCTCTGCCTCCCGAGTGCTAACATTAAAGGTGTGTGACACCTTCTTTTTAAATTTTATTTATTTATTTATTTATTTATTTATTTATTTATTTTAAAGCTCTCCTCTCATGGTTTTCTCTGTTTTATTCTTTCTTTCTTTTGGTGCTGGGGATATTCTCTAGGGCCTCACATATGCTAAGCCTGAATGTTTCCTTTAGAAGTCCCTTCTTTGGCCCAGGCAGCATGGTGGCAAAGTCCTTTAATCTCAGCAGAGGAAGGCGGATCTCTGTGACTTCAAGACCAGCCTGGTCTACATAGTGAGTTCCAGGCCAGCTGGAGCTACAGGGAGAGAAAAAAAACAGACACAAAAAACGGTTCCTCCTTTTCAAATTCCCCTTTTATTATTATTTATTTATTTATTTATTTATTTTTATGTGTTTGAGTGTACTGTCTGCGTGTAGGTTGGCGCACTCGTGTCGTGCAATGCGCGGAGGTCAGAAGAGAGTGTCAGATTCCCCTGGAACTGGAGTTCTCTTGGAATTGGAGTTACAGACGGTTCTCAGCCGCCATGTGGGTGCTCGGGATCAAACCCAGTCCTCTGCAAGAGCAGTCGGTACTCTTAACCGCTGAGCCATCTCTCCAGCCCCTCAAATTCCTCTTATACAAATAAAGCTTTATGGCTGGGAATGTAGCTCAGTTAGTAGAATGTTTCCCTACCATGCACAAGGCCCTGGGTTCAACCTGCAGTACCACATAAACTGGACCTGATAGCTGCATGCCTATCATCCCAGCACCGGGAGGTAGAGGTAGGAGGATCCGAAATTCTAGGTCATCCTTGGCTACGCAGTGAATTTGAGGGCCAGCCTGAGCTACATGAGACTGTCTTAAAACAAAAAGAAAGCTTTAATAGAGATGCAACTTACAAGTTTGCTTCAGCCTGTCAGGGCCGAGTTCAGAGTTCCCTCAGCCTGTTTTGTACCTGTTTTCTATGTACATTGGCCCTTGGTCCGGAACTTATGATCCAAACTTGGGTACATTATTACCCAAGTCTCCCCTCAAGGGAAGATTTGCAACATCAATCCTCTTGGAAGGCACATAACTTTTTTTATTTTTCTACCCCTCTCCACTTCTGTTTTTCATAATAATTATTAGTCTTTAGAATTCCTGAGCCTCTTTCCCATTTAGTTATGAAGAAAAAATGAGCATTGTACTGGCTTGAATATGAATGCTCAAGTAGGCTGGGAGTGAACCTGGGCCATGCATGCTTACTTGTTTCTTATCAACTTACCCTTTCTCTGAGTTTCAGCCAGTTACGTTTACTTAGATTTCCTACTGGTAGGAATAAATCTAAGATCATTTCTTTTCTGTTTAGAGTCTTTATCATTCCAGATAACAAAGTATAAAGTCTCCTGGGTGATTCACGTTGAGTGGTGTTTGCTTCTCCGTTAATTATTATTATTTTTTTGTGTGTGGAAGTTAAACTACTGCATTCCATTGAAGAAGCAGCCGTTAGTGGCTGTTTCTTTCAAATGTCTGCGCTGCCAACATACTTCTCAGACTTTTCTTTTTCCTGGAATGTGGGCAGTTACTCAGTTCTTTCAATTTTATTTGTACAATGTGATACACATTTAAAAAAATTTTTTTTTAATTTTTTTTAAATTTTATTTATTTCCGTATGTGTATGAATGTATTGTCTGCATGCAAGTCTGTTCACCTGTGACGTGCAACGCCGCGGAGGTCAGAAGAGGGTGTCGGACTCCCCTGGAACTGGAGTTCTTCTGGATTTGGAGTTTCAGACGGCTCTCGGCCGCCATGTGGTTGCTGGGGATAGAACCCGGGTCCTCTGCAAGAGCGGTCGGCACTCTTAACCGCTAGGCCATCTCTCCAGCCCTAAAATTA
>VZQC01001442.1:4424569-4472357 GCA_009823505.1 Rhizomys pruinosus
GTGGCCTCCCCCTGGGCAGGAGGTTGTTGTTTTGTATAAAATAGCAGGTCTGAAGGGCTGGGAGAGAAGGCTCAGTGGTTGAGCTCCAACGCTTTGCCAGAGGAACCTGGGTTAGGATTCCCAACACCCACCATGGCAGCCTAAGAACCATCTTTAAGCCAGGAGTGATGGCACAAACTTTAATCCTAAGCCCTCGGGAGGCAGAACAAGTGGATCTCTGTGAGTTTCAGCCCAGCCTGTTCGACAGAGTGAGTCCAGGCCCAGTCGGGCTATAGGGAGACCCTGTATTCAAAAAAAAAAAAAAAAAAGCAGGTGAGCATGGCCGGGGAAGCAAAGCCAGTGAAGAGCATTCCTCTATGGCCTGTGCCTCAAGCCCTGCCTCTAGGTTCTGCCTGAGTTCCTAACCTTAGGCTCCCTGAGTGATGGCAGTGGACCCGAGGGAGATGTAGCGAAAGGAAGCTGAAGTGAAGAGGAAGGAAGGAAGGAGGAAGGAAGGAAGGAAGGAAGGAAAGGAAGACGGAAGGAAGGAAGGATGAAGGAGGAAGGAAGGAAGGAAGGATGGGAGGGAGGGAGGGAGGGAGGAGGGAAGGAGGGAAGGAGGGAAGGAGGGGCAAGATGGCTCAGCAAGTATAAAGGTGCTTGTCACACTAGCCTGAAAACCTGAGTTTGAGCTCCAGAACCCACATAAAGGCAGAAGGACAGAAACAACTCCATAAAGTTGTCCTTTGGTCTCTACTAGGGTGCCATTGCATGTGTGCATGCCCCACGCGCATTGCCATGCACACACACACACAGAACAATAAATAAAAAATCATTTTTAAATCTTGAAAGATTTCAGGATGAAAGTACATATGAAATTATAACCAAGCTGACTTTAAAGAATTCAGGATGAAAGTAAATATGAAATTATAACCAAGGTGACTTTAATTATGAAATATGAAATATGATTTTTATGGGTAGAAACTGTTATGAACAAATAACATATTTACGCTCAATAATATTTTATTAATTTAATTAACCATTACATTTTATTGGGTTTTTTTGAGACAGGGTCTCTCTTTTTTAGTTCTAGCTGGCCTGGAGCTCATTCTGTAGACCAAGCTGGCCTTAAACTCACAGAGATCTGCTTTTTTCTTTTTGTGAGACAGGGTCTCCCTGCAGCCCCAGCTGTCCTGGAACTCCCTATGTAGACCAGGCTATCCTTGAACTCACAGAGATCCTCCTGCCTCTGCCTCCAGAGTACTAGTATCAAAGGTGTGTGCCACCATGCCTGGTTTAAGTTTCATATTTTTTTTAATTTTTAAAAAAATATTTTATTTATTTATTTATGTGTATGAATGTACTGTCTGCATGTAGGTCTGTGCACCCGTGTTGCGCAATGCGGCGGAGGTCAGAAGAGGGTGTCGGATTCCCCTGGAACTGGAGTTCTCCTGGAATTGGAGTTACAGACGGTTCTCAGCCGCCATGTGGGTGCTGGGGATCGAACCCGGGTCCTCTCTAAGAGCAGTTGGCGCTCTTAACCGCTAGGCCATCTCTCCAGCCCTAAGTTTCATATTTTATAATTAGATTTTAACCCCTACTAGGAGATTTCTTGTAAATCTCTTTCCATGTTTGGGTCAGTCTCAGGTTTTCTTATTCAACTGAAACCAATTCATCCCAGGTGGAATAGGCTATTTCTAAAGTCAGTCCTGTTTATCCAATAACTTCAATTTAGCCTTTCAACCTGGGGCTTAGTTGTGGATGACCAACTCAACTATTTTATCATTCTCTCCTTAACCTGAGCATTTAGCCATAATCCCGGCAAAGCTGAAACAGACACCTGGTGTTTTTTTGACCATTCCCCGACAAAGTCCAATGAAGCCCAGGTATTTCTTGGAATATCTGTACTAACACATCATAGCTCCAGTACATCCCATCGTAAACAGGAGTGTGCTGGGACTTTGCCCTGCCAATGCCTAGCTTCTTTTAGCCTCTGTAGGAAGTGGCTGTTGGAATGAATCGATATGACTGTGGGAGCTAGTGGGAGGGGAACAAAGGATGTGGTATGTGGAGACAGCATTCCTTTCTTTATCCCTCTATCAAATGGATAAGAAAGCAAATGGATGGTTTACCTATAGATACCTTCCCAGATTCTTAGCCTAGTACTTATCACAATGTATGTGTTTGTTCAGAGTCTGTCTCACACCAGGCTGAGTTTACTTCTTAGGTTCATCTCCTTAGAACCTAGCACAGTTCCTCATTTGTGGGATGAAGAGAATGATCTGCTTCATGAAGAGGGATTTTTTTTTTTTTTACCTTTTCTGGGTTATGTATCTTCCTTGTAGAAAGTTTCTGGAAGCTAAACTTTTTATTTTATTTTATTTATTTTTGTATGTGTATGAGTGTACTGTCTGCATGTAGGTCTATGCACCCGTGTTGTGCAATGCCGCGGAGGTCAGAAGAGGGTGTCGGATTCCCCTGCAACTGGAGTTCTCCTGGAATTGGAGTTACAGACGGTTCTTAGCCGCCATGTGGGTGCTGGGGATCGAACCCGGGTCCTCTGTAAGAGCAGTCGGTGCTCTTAACCGCTAGGCTATCTCTCCAGCCCTAAACTTTTTTTTTTATTAAAAATTTTTATTTTTTTATATGGATGAATGTACTGTCTGCATGTAGGTTTGTGCACCCACGTCGTGCAATGCACGTGGAGGTGAGAAGAGGGTATTAAAAATTTTTATTTTTTTATATGCGAGAATGTACTGTCTGCATGTAGGTTTGTGCACCCACGTCGTGCATGGCACTGGAGGTGAGAAGAGTGGTCTCGATTCCCTGGAACTGAAATTCTCTTGGATTGGAGTTACAGACGTTCTCAGCACGCCATGTGGGTGCTGGGGGACTGAACCGGGTCTCTCTGCAAGAGCGAGTCAGCGCTCTTAACCACTAGGCCCATTCTCCTAGGCCCAGGAAGCTAAACTTTTAACCTTGATTTGTTTCCCAAGAGAAAGATGCATGTAGGTACAAGCTTGCCAAAATTTACATACCAGTTTAGAGAGATGACAGATGCCTTAAAGTAAACTCATGGACTGCTGCTTAAAACTCACCAAATAAAAGTAATAGGGAATTGGAAAACCCTTACCGATCCGAAATCTTGGCCAAACTAAAGTCATACTGGGGACAAGTTAGACTCAATAAATCCTATGATTAGAGGTAGAAAAGGCCTTGTTCAAGGACTTGCTTTCAGTGCGTATGCTTAACTGCCCTGGGGTTAGGATGATTTGGAGACATTTTTCCTTTCTTGGTTTAATGAGTCCAGGGAGTTCTATTTTCCTCACGGAAATTTCTCTTCCCTATTCCAGCCTTTGTAATTCCTGCAGCCTTTTTCTCTGCCTCCTTGTCTTTCAGATTCACGCCGATTGCTTCATGTGTGGGAACTCAGAATTACCCTACTAGGCAAGCACTGGGTGGCAGAAGCTGGAAATGGAACCTGACAAAAAATCACAAACTTACTTCAAACATTTAATGTTTGAATTTATTTTTTTGGCCACCTCAACTGTGTAAGCATGAACTCTAAATTAAAAAAAAAATGCTTTTATTGTGGATGTGGTTTGGTGTTCACATGTGTTTTGAGGTACGTTTCCCGACGTGTTCATGCGTGGAGCAGAGGTTAACATCTGGGGTCTTCCCCTCTCATTGCTCTGCTCATTAAAAAATATTGACATTTAAAAAATTTTTATTGTAGTGTTATTGGCCTGCATATTAAGTAGCTGCCCATGTCATTCAGAAGCCCATGTGCGGTGCAGAAGACGATGTTAGATCCTGGAACTGAGTTTATGGTCCATGTGTTCGCTGTCATGCGGTGCTGGGAATGGAATCTAGGTCCTCTGCAAGATCAAGCCAGTGCTATTAACCACAAGAGCCATCTCTCCAGCCCATTTTTTCTCCGTATTTTTTTTTTTCTTGAGACAATATCTATCACTGATTTCAGACCTCACCCTTTCCGCTAGCCAGGTGCTCCCGGATCTACCTGACTCTCCTAGTGCTGGGCATTATAGGCACACACTGTCCAGTTTTTCATTGTGGGTGCTGGGGATCGAACCTTAGGGTCCTAGGCTTGTGTGGCTAGTATTCCTGGCCCAAGGAACAGGAATACTGTAGGTAATTTTGTGTCCAAATGTCCCTGCAAGACCTTGAAAGACTTAACTGATCTCTGTAGGACTTCAGATGTAAACTCTGACTTGGTCAAACTCATAAAATACAGAAGTATTTTTATCAATGAATCAAATGCCTGGTATTTACTATAGTAAAATGTAGGCACTTTGGACGATAGGAGAATATTTTGATCCAATGCACATAATATAGAAACTAATTTTGCTCCCCCACCCCACCCCCCCCCCCCCCCCCCCCCCACCCCCCCCCCCCCCCCCCCCCCCCCCCCCCACCCCCCCCCCCCCCCCCCCCCCCCCCCCCCCCCCCCCCCCCCCCCCCCCCCCCCCCCCCCCCCCACCCCCCCCCCCCCCCCCCCCCCCCCCCCCCCCCCCCCCCCCCCCCCCCCCCCCCCCCCCCCCCCCCCCCCCACCCCCCCCCCCCCCCCCCCCCCCCCCCCCCCTCAGTACTATATGCTAGAACATGTTCTCAAGTTGATAGACCGATACATAAATATAACCAAATACAAATTTAATTAGAATTGCAGCATAATGAGGTCATTGCTATTTCCTACCACTTACCAACTCTTTGTTACTATTATTAAGGAGTGCTCCAAGATGGGGAAAAATAAATTTTTTTCGCTTATTATACTTAAAGTGGTCTGGAAAGTTTCTTTTAAAGTTTTGCACTTGGTTAGCAAGTTTCTTACAATATATGTGTGATTAAAATCATTTTAACATCCTTAATTGTATTACAATGGCAAAGATTCTGCAGATCTTGTGACAACACTTCCCTGTTCCCTGTGATTTAATTTCTTTTCAGTGGCTGATATTTGAACCTCTTTCATTCTACAGTAATCAGCTATATAGTTCACAAAAGTGCCTAAACAGGTTCAGGAGGGGTTAAAGAACACATTGCCAATATAAAAACTGCCACTGTGTTGCGTAACCTATTACAATCTTGTAGTTGAGTGTGGGTTCTTGTGAAATCTTAATCAAATGACTAGGGAATATGATATATGATTGGGAACTAATATAAAAGAAATTCTACACACCACCAAATTTGTGCATTTTGTTCTATGCACCTATTGTGATTTTCGACAAGAGGAAATTTCCAAATTTTACATGTTTAAAATGTTTAATTTTTATGGTATTTCTTTTTTTTCTTACTGTTTTAGGAGAGGTATAGATGATGGTCATGTTGAAAATATATCATTACACTATTCTAAATAAAAGGAAATGCAAGTGTGACAGACATGGACATACATGGGCATACAGGGAACTATCTGTGGAACTAGACACAGCATATCATTTACACAATGATCAAACATTGACTATTGCAAATTTCATATTGTTTTAAATTTTATTTATTTTGTGTATGTAGTGACATGTACTGTCGGCATGTAGGTTTTGTGTACCTGTATCATCAATGCCACAGAGGTCAGAAAGAGGGTGTCAGCATCCCCTTGGAACTGGTAGTTTAAATATGGTTTTCCAACTACCATGTGGGTGCTGGGATAGAACTCCGGTCTCGCTGCAAAGGCATTCAGTGCACTTAACTGCTTAAGCCATCTCGCCAGCCCCTCATATTGTCATTTGTGATCAGACAAAAACAAAAGCTACTGACTTAATTTGGGGGTTTTTGTTGGTTGTTTTTTTGAGACAAGGTATCCTGGCTGGCCTGGAACTCCATAGCTAGAACAGGGTGGCCTCAAACTCAGAGCTCTTCCTGTCTTGTCACCTCTGAATGCTGGGATCAGCATTCCTGTGCCACCATGCCGGCTTATAGTTTTTGTTGTGTTTGGTTTTGTTTGTTTTTTGTTTTTTTGAAGTATCACTTCCATGTACCTCAAGGATGCCTGGAACCCACTGTGAAGCCTAACTGTAAACTTCCTGATCTTGCACTACCCAAAACGCACACTGTTTTGTGGTTTTGTTTTTTTATTGAGTCTTAGGTTGCTAAGGCTAGACCTCTGAATTTGCTGATCTCTGCTTCAGTCTCGTGTTGGGATTAAGATATGTACACACCAACTGAACTATTTATTTACTTATTTCAGACAGGGCCTCATGTGGTGAAGCCAGGATGGCTTTGAACTTCTGCACTTTCTGCCTCCACCTGGGATTATATGGTGTATTTTACCAAAGCTGGTGTACGGCAGTACTGGGAACTGAACCCAAGACTTCATCCATGCTAGGGAAACGCTCTACCCAAACTTAACTCCCCCAGTCCCTTGGTTTTGAGACAGTGTTTTCCTATGTAGCTTGGGCCTATTTTGAGCATGACGTCAAGTATTTCTGCCTCACACTCCTCAGTGTAAGGATTAGAGGCATGAAGTAGCAGGTGCTTGGCTAAGGTTGTATGTAAAGCACTGAAATTGAAGGACAAAAGTGGAGAGCTAGGTGTTCTTTTGGTTGTTTTGTATAGACTGTCTCAAAAATTTATAATGTATTTTCCTGCTTCAGCCTCTCAAATGCTTATAAAGGTTGGGCATACAACATATTTGGCATAAATCTATGCTGTTGCAAAACATGCCATAAAAATTCTCCTTCTAGCCAGCGTGGTGGCGCACGCCTTTAGTCCTAGCACTCGGGAGGCAGAGAGGCGGCCAGCTGAACTTAAAGGGAGACCTGTCTCAAAAATAACAAAAAAATAATATATCTCTTCTAAAACCATATTACGTCAAAGGGTTGGCAGATGGCTCGCCATAAAGGCACCTGCCCTAGAGAAAGACTGGTAACTGAGTTTGATCATGAGGACCCACATGGTGGAAAGAAGGGAAAACAATCTGCAAAGTTGTCTTCTGATGGTGACATGTCCATACATATGCTCATACAGATATAATAATAATTATTTTTGGGGGTCTTTTAGAGACAGGGTCTCCCTGTAGCTCCAGCTGTCCTGGAACTCATTTGTAGACCAGATAGGCCTTGACTCACAGAGATCTACTGGCCTCTGTCTCCCAAGTACTGACATTAAAGGCATGCGCCACACGCCCCCAAATAAATACAATTTTTTAAATTGCCATTTCACAGTTTTCAAATTATCTGTGAAAGGAGGACATTGAATCATCATTTTTTTGGAAATAATGAATCTCGAAATTTGCTGTGCATAAGGTAGCTCATGCTATAATTCCAGCATTTGGAGAAACTGAGAGAGGCAGGAGTCACTGGGAGTCTGACAGCCTAGTCCTATTAGTAAATTCCAGGCTAGCCATGGGCTATGTCCAACAACAAACAAAAACAGAAAAAAATGGGGCTGGAAAAAATGGCTCAGAGATTACGAGCACTGCTGCTCTTGCGGGGAGTGGCGTTCAGTTACCAGCACCCACATGGTAAACTAAACCATCCCTAAGTCCAGTTCCAGAGCATCCAACACCCTCTTTTGTCCTCCACAGGCATTTCACAAGAGGGTTGTAATTACATACATGCAGACAACCATATACCTAAAAATATAATTCCACCAAAAGTGTGTGTTTGGTGTGTGTGTGTGTGTGTGTGTCTAGTATCATAATTCAGGGCCTGATGGGTTGGGTCCTGAGTCCATCTAAAGGAATTCACAGCCAAAGCCAAGTCACACTTAGGGAGATCCCTCTTTATTTTACTCTTATCTAATCAGAGGAAATCTGATTAGCTTTAACAACAAAGCATAATAGGAAAAAAGTCTATGAAGAGCACAAAGTGCAGAAGGAAAGGGGAAGAGGCCTCTCCACTTCTTGACTAGTTAATTAGGGTCAGAACAGTACTGGGGGATTTCCTATACTCTTAGTGTGTTACAATTGCATAGCTCTGGGGAAAAGGAAGATGCTCAGTGATTCACCTAGCTTTCTTAGTGTGCTCAGCCTGGTGCACTGTAATTTCCTCTTCATATATTATGTAGTGACTAATGGAGGAGGGAGGTCTCCAACCAACCAGGGATTTACTCCATCTCGAAGCTACAGGCTTTCAGTGGACCTTGGCCCAATGGGCAATGTGAGGTTTGAATCTTCCCCTCTCAGATGAGTGGGGCTCTTAGAAGTTATGAAGGGACTTCCCTTGGGACTTGTTAGGACAGAGTATAGTGGCCATAGAAATTTGACAGTAGTTTCCTGCTTTGCTTTGCTATCTTGGGGTGGCTCTGAAAATCTTTCTTACCTCTGATAGAAGGAAAAATCCTCATGGGGTTGGTTATTATTAAGAATCCAGTGAAGATAATTCAGGTTCGGCAACCTGAATCAGATGTTTGGATGGAAAGATAGATAGGCTCTAATGACATGTTTAAATTCTAGGTCTGCAGGTTAAGCTTTGTAAAGGGCCTACCTCAAAAGGATACTTGCAGTGGGGCCTCATGTGCTGGCATTGCAAGTGCCCAAATTCAAAGGGGTAAAGCTTTTTTACATATATACACATTTAAAATACAAAAGCGCCTTTAGAACTTTTCACCTGCTTTTGTGACCCAATAATAAAAATCAAACCCTCTCAAATAGCTTGAAAACCTTGCCCATGTGGCTGCTGGCATCAATATTCCACACAAGATTAAAATTATTTCCCAAGATGCTCACCCTATGCTCCAATTGATATTTTAATAACTTGATTAAAAATTTCCCAGAAGTCTATTAGATTCAGGAAACAGTCTGCAGTGTAGGTGAGGATTTGTTTTTGCAATGGAAACTTTTGGCCCCCAAGAATAGACTCGCCAAAACTCATTTATGTGTTCTTCCATCCTCCCTTAGTACAAGTGAAAAGTGAAAACCTGTTTGAGGGAGTAAGAATTTTAGGCTTGTTTCTGTCTGTCTGTCTCCCTCAAACAGCCAGGTGGACTCATAAGATCCAATTTTAAAATGATCTTTTATTTACCATTCAGAGTAAATTCGGGGGGATTCACAGGAGGATCATAGAAATTAAACAAAAAAAAAAAAAATCAAAGATGGGCATGGTCCTGGTGCTCTCCTTAAGTCCAGCATCCGGAAGGCAGAGACAAGAGGTTCCCCACAACTTCGAGAACAGCCTGATTACATTGTGAGCTCCAAGCCAGCCAATGCTATATAAACAAGGTGGGACCCTGTGTCAAAATACATAATAAACAAACAAACAATAAATTAAATGCAGTTCCAGAAACCTGGGGTGGGGGTGGTAGATAGACCGTTTAATGGAAAAAGGAAACCAGCTAACTTGGTAATTGATGGTGGTGGTGGGGTTAGGGTATGATTTGCCATTTCCTAATTAAAATATGAATTTGGTCAGTTCATTGCAGAAGCTGCTATGAAAACCCTAAAGGGCTGGGTCGCTGTCCAAGCGACGAAACTCCATTTTCCCGGGAGACCTCGAGGCTTTGAGTAAGGTCTCTGGGGGTCCTTCCCCTCCTTGCAGACACCTAGGCTCCCCTGGCTCAGGATCCTCCTGCGCACATCATGCAGCAACGCCGGCCGCCTCAGGCTCGCCGCCACCAGGTCGGTGCAAATATCTTTTCCCTCCTCCGGGCCCCAGAAGCGAGGACGCCTCCCGCCTCTCTCTCTTCCTCCCTCCTGCTGGCGGGGCCCTTTCCCAGCCTGGGATCAGCAAGCAGCCCCGGCCGCCGCGGCAGGAAGCGAAGCGCTTGTTGATGCTGTTCCGTGGCGCCGCCTGTCCGCCCTCAGTTGGCCGCGCGGCTCTTCCCGACTGCCGGTCTCCCTCCCCCTTCCGCGCGTGCGCAGTGCCTCCTGAGGGGGGCGGGGCTCAGATTCCTGTCAGCGGCGGCGGCGGCGGCGGAGGCTGTGGCGGCGGCGGCGGTGGCCGTCAGTGTTCGCTGAGGAGAAGTCCGAAACGGACCCGTCTGCTGTCCCCCTCCCTATCCCCGCCTGGAACCTTCTTCTGCGTCGACTCCACGGGAATCAGTTCTTCAGCCCGTCGGAGTTGCCCTCCGTTCCGCCGCCGCTCTTGTCGTTCCTCGGGCCCGGTGGGAAGTGACTGCCCTCGAGGAGGAGGAGGAGGTTGGAAGGCGGGGCGGAGGAGGAGGAGGAGGCGCAGCCCCTTGCCTACCGCCACGGTTACCGGTTGCCCGCGGTCCGTGAGAGGAGGTGCCGCCGCCACCGCGCTCCCCCCTCCCGCTGCCCTCGGGCCGGGCTGGGTCGAGCTGCGATGCCCTCGGACTTCATCTCATTGCTCAGCGCGGACCTAGATCTGGAGTCGCCCAAGTCCCTGTACTCGCGAGGTGAGTCATGCGGGGGGTTGGGGCGTGGGGGCGGGGGACCCCCGGGGCGCGTAGGGTGTCCTGCTGGACCCCGCGGGCGGGCGCCGAGTGCCGGGCCGATGCCGGAGCGGCGGCCCCTCCCCCGCCAGCACACGGGTTTCGGGGGATGCGCTTCCGCGGGTTCTCGGCTCTATGCGGCAAACTCGGGATCTCGCACCCGCGCGGCGGCCCGGGGCCCCGCCGACGGCCCTCGGAGATACGACCGCCCAGGAATCCCCCGGCTAGCGGGAATCGCCCCCACCCGGGGACCCGCGCGGATGCCCGCGGGGGATCGGGTGGTGCCTCGCCTGCTCCTTCCCGGACCCTCCTCCTGGACCCAGTTGACCCCCGCCGAGCTGCGGGGCCACCATTTTTTCTCTGCCTTTCGGCTTGTTTGTGCGCGATCGTCCTACCCCCCTTCTCTCCGGCCTAGTCCACTCCCTCCCCTGGTCGGGACGGCCCCCCTCGACCAGGCGTTCTTCCTTTCCTCGTCATCTTCCAGCCTGGAAAGGGCCCGAATTTCCTTTTTCTGTCTTTCCACCTCCGTGGCAAGCTAATGACTGCGCCCCGTCTTTTACAAAGATAGGGGTGCGCTCCTTGGGTTACTTTGATCCCTCTCCCTGGAGTACCAGGCGCAGTCGCTGTCCTTTGAGAAATTTCTCCTCTTTGCAGTTCAAGGGCTCTTTGGAGGAAGGAGGCACCAGACAGAGATTCCCATTTAAAAAGTATTCTGGCTAAGGCCTGCGGGGGATTCCCAGCATCTAAAACATTAGCACGTGAGGTGATCTCTTACTGGGGTTAAATTCCTATACTGGACAGCACAAGAATGTGTCAAAACAGGTTCCCTTTGTGAGGGGCATCAAACCAAAAGTACTCGGACTGCACCCATCGCTACTTTTTATACCATTGGGTGGGGGCCAAAAGACCTAACTAGGTTGTTAACTATTCATTTAAGTGTATTTTTTTAACTGCCACGGGAACCCTTTCTGAGAGCTCAGCATTTCTGCTTGGTTCCAGGGGAAAAAAAAAAAAATCAGTGACGGGACTTAAGCCGGATTCTGCTTTAGTGTATTTAAATGGTTTTATGTGAATCAGAGTGATGTGGTTTTACTCAGGAAGGTACTGGACTTTCTAGACAAACGGTTGAGTTTGTACACAGAGTCCTACTTAGTAACTGTAGCCATTGTCTCTTGCTCTGATAACTGTAGTTGGCATTCAGCGACTTGTGGGATGTCTTTCAGACATTACCTGAAGTAGTTTAGAAATGTAGTTTTAAGTATCAGAAGGAAGAGACAGTATGAAGAGATGATCCTTAGACTAGACCTCATGGACAATTGTATGCTAAAAATAGTTAAGACAGTAACACTATTTGAGCAGTAATCATCTGATAATTTTCCATGAAACAAATGCTTTATCAGAATCCAAGGTTAGCTTAGAGACCTATGTAGAAACCTTCCTTTTGCAGGGAATATCCTAAAAAATACAGGCTTTAGCCCTTAAAAATACATAATAGTTACATAAGAGAGGTATGCTATCCTTGGCATTTTTTTTTCTCATTCAGCATAAAAAGTACTTAATGCTTTTTGTGTTTTTCAGATTCTCTGAAGTTACACCCATCACAGAATTTTCATAGAGCTGGACTATTGGAAGGTCAGCAAAGTACCATTTTAAAGCAGATTGTGTCAGTATGCAAAGGCTTTCTCTGAAATGGAGTTGAAATGGGAAAGTGTGAAACTTTGCACACTCACACAATGTAGTTTTCTCCTAAAGAGCCTGTCCTTCTTTTAGAGCAGCTGAATGTTTCAGTGGCTTTGTTGCTTTTCTTGAAAGTTGCTGCTGTTTGGCCATTGTTATTTTGCTTTAAGAAGCCTGGGCAACAAACCCCTCAAATTTAAATTATGTGTTGGGTGTTTTAGATTCTAGTTCTTTTTTTTTTTTTTTTTGTCTTTTTGAGGACAGGGTCTCCCTATAACCCCGGTTGGGCCTGGGTAACTCACTCTGTAGACCAGGCTGGCCTTGAAACTCACAGAGATCTGCCTGTCCGGGCCTCCTGAGTAAAAGAAGAAGGGGTGCTGTGGGAATCGAACCCGGTCCTCGGCAAGAGCAGCTTGGCCCTCTTAACTGGCTGAGTCATCTTTCTAGCCCAGAGAATTCTAGTTGTAAATTCTGTCTTTTTACCTGAAGTGAATATGAAAAGGTCAAACAGTAAAATGATAAATTAATACAGTAGTGACACCAGACACATACTTAGTTTGAAAATTCCAATTTAAAAGTCTTGCAGCTGTGTTTGTCGGTGTGCATGCCTTTATCCCAGCTCTGAGAGGCAGAGGCAAAGGGATCTCTGTGCATTCAAAAAGCCCATCCCGGGGTCTTACATTAGTTGAGTTCCAGGACCGTGGGGCTTACAGGGAGACCCTATCGAAAAAAGACCAGAAACAAAAGTTTTGTGGTTGTTGTGCATTTCAAAATGATGTTAATTATTAATTTTCAAAAGCATTGATATTCTTTCTGCCCAGTGTAGATTGTTGGCCAGGGGGATTTCCAGCCCCCCCAAAAAATTATAGAGGCCTTTTGCCTCTAAGTGGAATATATGCAAGGAGAAAAGGTCAGAGTAAGTCCCTGTTGTGGAAGACTGTTGTGAGCATGAAAAAAATGTTCTGAGACGTCCAATTGCTTAATGTACAAACTGCTTCCGAACTGGCCCAGAGGATTACCAAAGGCCAATAAAATTAAATACAGCACACATGGTTTCCTTGATACAAGCAAGACTCCCCTCAGTATCAGCTACACCTCAAACTGCCTGGAGATACTGTGCAACAGTGGCAGGCAAATGTCTATATATATCCTTATCCCAAATCTACTGGCCTATTAAGCTTCTCCTGGAGGAATAAAGGAATAACTCACAGCGGATGCAACAAGCTTATGTCCTATAGTGGTTTTCGGCGATTGTTATAAGCCCCCTACTAAGGATTTGTCACCCTTTATAGAGAAAAACCCACAGTTTGGGAGTAGTTTCATTACCATCCAAGCATCTGTGTTCATCTGCTCACAAGCTCGCTTGCCATCATAATTAGTACTTCTTAAATGCCTTTACATCCAATTGCTTGTGCTTTGTAGTATGACTAAAAAGGTATAACTGAAAAGCTGTCAACCCACGAAGGAAACAACCTGACAACAGGACTAGAGTCCAAAAAGACATCTCTAGGCGAAAATAAGCTGTTTTGCTTCTCACCCACTGTGCCCTTTCTCAAAGCCTAGGGAAAAAACACTTGTAGAATGAGGCGGCGTTGGTTAGAAGTTGCGTGTAGGAATTGTTAAGGGTTTCGAGAGATTTGGGGGGTGAATCGTGAGATACAGCAATATAGACTGGACAACTATTTGATCACATTGCTTTTGCATACAAGCTTCTCCAAACTGGACTATGGGAACCTTAGGTGGTTCAAAATTGGCCATAGATATTTGGCCAATTGGTTTTACATGACTATTACTTACATTCATTGCTAATGCTTAACAATTGGCTCACTTAAAAAAAAAAATCACCAATTAACCTAATTGTACGGCAAACTGAGTAACATCAATTAAGTTATCTGAAAACAAACTGTTGAGCATGAAAAAAGTTTGAGAGGTCACTTTGTTAATGTACAAACAACTGGCTTCTGGAAAATGCCAGAGAGCATTACAAAGGCCACTAAAGCAATAATGCAGCACAAACATTGTTGAATCCCTTAAAAAATAAATAAAAGAGGAAAAAAACAAACAAAAGCATTGATATTCTTTCTAATGCTCTAATTACTTAGAAAAGGCTAAATGAAAAGATAATACTAACTATTAAAACGGTCCTTAGAAAGTTCTAGAGAAAAAAAGTAGGACTTGTCAGTAAAAGCTGACAGTTACCTTTAGAAAACTTCTTGTTTCTGATTTTTCCTTTTTTTGGTGTTTTTTACTTTTGTTTGTTTTATTTGTATTTTTTTTTTTTTTTTTTTTTTTTTTTTAGTCCCAGCTGTTCTGGCACTTGCTCTGTAGACAGGTTGTTTTTTTTTTCCTGTGGGAAACTTCACAGAGAGATCCACCTATGTCTCGAATGCTGGTATTAAAGTCATTAGGCCACCATTGGCTGCCAGCTCTTGTTTTTAGGGCTTGAAATACTCTATTTGTATTGGTTTAATATAGTTTTTTTTTTGTTTCTTCTTGTATCATCTCTGCGTTTATAGTCCTAGTATTAAACAGCCACAGTATTTAATTTCCCCTTTATAGAGAGATCAGAAACAGGCTGAAATTAAGAAACTTGAAAAAAAAGTTCCACGCAAACAGTAACACTCCTGTGTGTTTTAGTGTTCTTTACCCAAAGTCAAGATGCCACTATGAAGTGTATCCATTAACTTATTTTATGACTTCCTTTAAAAGGCCCCTAAATATTTAAGTGTGACTTGTGAATATAGCTTTTTCCTTCCTTAGAGGTAGTCTTGTAGATATAATGGAGGGGAAAGTGGGTGTTGTAATTGAACTTAAGTTTGAATACCAGTTTAGCAACTTTAGCTCTGTGACCTGGGGCAGGTGATTTTACTACTCTAAACTTTAGTGTTCTTTCTGCACAAATAGATCTCTCTTTAATTAGTTAATGTGTTTTAAAGTGTCAAGTTATAGTGTTTAGCAATATTATTTTTCAAATACTATGAAAATCAGAATTATATGGTTTTAACTTGAGGATTTAGAGCATATAAAAGATTCTCAAATTTTCTTTTGATTACTTGTCATAGAAGGCAACCCATAGATTAGATATTACATTAGTGAAAAATAAATAGGGATACTTTAAAACTACCGTCTGCGGGTGGTGGCGCACGCCTTTAATCCTAGCATTTGAGGCAGCGGCAGGCGGATCTTTGTGAGTTTCAAGGCCAGCCTGGTCTACAGGACTGAGTTCCAGGAAAGGGGGCTACAGGGAGACCCCTGTCTCCAAAAAGACAAAAAAAAAAAAACAAAAAACTAAATAAATAAATATAAATACAAACTCCAGTCTGAGAAGATCACACAACACACACGTTTAGAAGGTCTGTCTTAGTGACTTTCTGGGTTTTATTCTAATGTTCCTGGTGGTTGGGGTCATAATTTGTTCTGCACTGTTCCATCCGCTTTCTATGAGTGAAGCAGGGCGCAAGTAATCATAGGCTTTTATCAGCCAGGAAGAACGTATGAAAAAAAATTGTGTTATTATTTCTAAGAGAATTTTTAATTAAGTTGATAGAACAGTCAACCATTTACATGGATATTTACATGTTTGTGCCCATAGTTAACTTTCATTTTAGTTAAAAGGATATTCTCTTAAAGACCACTCTTCACAGATTGTGCATAAAATGCAGAATATGTAAGTGCCAGTATGTCATGCCCTTTGTGAATTTTTGACTCTTGTTTAGTTGAAATATTTATACCATTCCATGTTTTTTTGTTTTTTTGTTTTTTGTTTTNTTTTTTTTTTTAAATTAGTTTTTATTGATGCTTTGTGCATTTCATACATTTTTTCCAATTCAGTTCAGGCTTATTTCCCTTTCCCTACCCCACCCCACCCCATCCCAGATCATGCATTCTGCCATAACTGTCCTGCATCTTTCTCTCAGTTTTTTTTTTTTTTCATTTTTAGCTATAAGTGATAATCCATGAGTACAAGCATCCTTCATGCAAAACCTATCTGCAGGCTGTTGTGCCCAAACACCTACAGCCCCACCATCCAGTGGGGGGTGACAGGTTGTTTGTTCAATCAAGTTGATCAAATGAGTGTCCAGACTACATTGCTGTAGTTTCACCATTCATCCCAATCGCAGCCCTTACATTCTACCACGCCCCCTCTTCCGCAGGTTGTTCCCTAGGCTTAGAAAAGGGGCACAGATGGATGAGAGGTAAAACAGTCCACTCTCTCTGGAGCTGTTGACTTGGACTCTGGTCAATTCTGGCTGTTTCCTTTCATGGGCTGACAGTTTGTCCAGGAATAACCTTTCGATCCTGGCCTGGCGCGTTATGGCGTCTCCAAAAATTTTTATTTTTTTATATGGATGAATGTACTGTCTGCATGTAGGTTTGTGCACCCACGTCGTGCAATGCACGTGGAGGTGAGAAGAGGGTCTCGGATTCCCCTGGAACTGGAATTCTCTTGGAATTGGAGTTACAGACGGTTCTCAGCCGCCATGTGGGTGCTGGGGACTGAACCCGGGTCCTCTGCAAGAGCAGTCAGCGCTCTTAACCACTAGGCCATCTCTCTAGCCCAGGAAGCTAAACTTTTAACCTTGATTTGTTTCCCAAGAGAAAGATGCATGTAGGTACAAGCTTGCCAAAATTTACATACCAGTTTAGAGAGATGACAGATGCCTTAAAGTAAACTCATGGACTGCTGCTTAAAACTCACCAAATAAAAGTAATAGGGAATTGGAAAACCCTTACCGATCCGAAATCTTGGCCAAACTAAAGTCATACTGGGGACAAGTTAGACTCAATAAATCCTATGATTAGAGGTAGAAAAGGCCTTGTTCAAGGACTTGCTTTCAGTGCGTATGCTTAACTGCCCTGGGGTTAGGATGATTTGGAGACATTTTTCCTTTCTTGGTTTAATCAGTCGAGGGGTTTCTATTTTCTCACTGAAATTTCTCTTCCCTATTCCAGCCTTTGTATTCTGCAGCCTTCTTTCTCTGCCCCCTTGTCTTTCAGATTCACGCCGATTGCTTCATGTGTGGGAACTCAGAATTACCCTACTAGGCAAGCACTGGGTGGCAGAAGCTGGAAATGGAACCTGACAAAAAATCACAAACTTACTTCAAACATTATGTTCTGAATTTATTTTTTTGGCACCTCAACTGTGTAAGCATGAACTCTAAATTAAAAAAAAAATGCTTTTATGTGTGTATGGTTTGGTGTTCACATGTGTTTTGAGGTACGTTTCCCGACGTGTTCATGCGTGGAGCAGAGGTTAACATCTGGGGTCTTCCTCTATTGCTCTGCTCATTTAAAAATATTTGACTATTTAAAAAATGTTTTATTGTATGTGTGTATTGCCTGCATGTAAGTAGTGCACCATGTCATTCAGAGCCCATGGCGGTCAGAAGACGATGTTAGATCCTGGAACTGGAGTTATGGTCCATTGTTCGCTGTCATGCGGGTGCTGGGAATGGAATCTAGGTCCTCTGCAAGATCAGCCAGTGCTCTTAACCACAGAGCCATCTCTCCAGCCCATCTCCGTAATTTTTTTTTTTTTGAGACAATATCTCTCACTGATTCCAGACCTCACCCTTTCAGCTAGCCAGGTGCTCCCGGATCTACCTGACTCCTAGTGCTGGCATTATAGGCACACACTGTCCAGTTTTTCATTGTGGGTGCTGGGGATCTGAACTTAGGTCCTCAGGCTTGTGTGGCTAGTATTCCTGGCCCAAGGAACAGGAATACTGTAGGTAATTTTGTGTCCAAATGTCCCTGCAAGACCTTGAAAGACTTAACTGATCTCTGTAGGACTTCAGATGTAAACTCTGACTTGGTCAAACTCATAAAATACAGAAGTATTTTTATCAATGAATCAAATGCCTGGTATTTACTATAGTAAAATGTAGGCACTTTGGAAGATAGGAGAATATTTTGATCCAATGCACATAATATAGAAACTAATTTTGCTTTCAGTACTATATGCTAGAACATGTTCTCAAGTTGAAGACCGATACATAAATATAACCAAATACAAATTTAATTAGAATTGCAGCATAATGAGGTCATTGCTATTTCCTACCACTTACCAACTCTTTGTTACTATTATTAAGGAGTGCTCCAAGATGGGGAAAAATAAATTTTTTTGGCTTATTATACTTAAAGTGGTCTGGAAAGTTTCTTTTAAAGTTTTGCACTTGGTTAGCAAATTTCTTACAATATATGTGTGATTAAAATCATTTTAACATCCTTAATTGTATTACAATGGCAAAGATTCTGCAGATCTTGTGACAACACATTCCCTGTTCCCTGTGAGTTTATTTAATTTCTTTTCAGTGGCTGATATTTGAACCTCTTTCATTTACAGTAGATCCAGCTATATAGTTCACAAAAGTGCCTAAACAGGTTCAGGAGGGGTTAAAGAACACATTGCCAATATAAAAACTGCCACTGTGTTGCGTAACCTATTACAATCTTGTAGTTGAGTGTGGGTTCTTGTGAAATCTTAATCAAATGACTAGGGAATATGATATATGATTGGGAACTAATATAAAAGAAATTCTACACACCACCAAATTTGTGCATTTTGTTCTATGCACCTATTGTGATTTTCGACAAGAGGAAATTTCCAAATTTTACATGTTTAAATGTTTTAATTTTTGTGTATTTCTTCACTGTTTTAGGAGAGGTATAGATGATGGTCATGTTGAAAATATATCATTACACTATTCTAAATAAAAGGAAATGCAAGTGTGACAGACATGGACATACATGGGCATACAGGGAACTATCTGTGGAACTAGACACAGCATATCATTTACACAATGATCAAACATTGACTATTGCAAATTTCATATTGTTTTTTAAATTTTATTTATTTTGTATGTGTATGAATGTACTGTCTGCATGTAGGTTTGTGTACCTGTATCATGCAATGCCACAGAGGTCAGAAGAGGGTGTCAGATTCCCCTGGAACTGGAGTTAAAGATGGTTCTCAACCACCATGTGGGTGCTGGGGATAGAACCCGGGTCCTCTGCAAGAGCAGTCAGTGCACTTAACTGCTAAGCCATCTCTCCAGCCCCCTCATATTGTCATTTTGATCAGACAAAAACAAAAGCTACTGAACTTATTTGGGGGTTTTTGTTTGGTTGTTTTTTTGAGACAAGGTATCCTGGCTGGCCTGGATCTCCATATGTAGAACAGGTTGGCCTCAAACTCAGAGCTCTTCCTGTCTTGTCACCTCCTGAATGCTGGGATCAGATTCCTGTGCCACCATGCCTGGCTATAGTTTTTGTTTGTTTGTTTGTTTGTTTGTTTTTTTGAGGTACTGTCTCATGTACCTCAGGATGGCCTGGAACCCACTGTGAAGCCTAACTGTAAACTCCTGATCTTTGCACTACCACAACCACCTGTTTTGTGGTTTTGTTTTTTTATTCTTATAGCCTAGGCTAGCCTCAAATTTCTGATCTTCCTGCTTCCACCTCTCAAGTGCTGGGATTATAGATATGTACCACCAAACTGAACTATTTATTTACTTATTTCAGACAGGGCCTCATGTTGGTGAAGCCAAGGATGGCTTTGAACTTCTGCACTTTCTGCCTCCACCTGGGATTATAGGTGTATGTTACCACAGCTGGTGTAAGCAGTACTGGGAACTGAACCCAAGACTTCATCCATGCTAGGCAAACGCTCTACCAACTTAACATCCCCAGTCCCATTGGTTTTGAGACAGTGTTTTCCTATGTAGCTTGGGCCTATTTTGAGCATGACGTCAAGTATTTCTGCCTCACACTCCTCAGTGTAAGGATTAGAGGCATGAAGTAGCATGCTTGGCTAATTTGTATTAAATCACTGAAATTTGAAGGACAAAATGGAGAGCTAGGGTTCTTTTGGTTGTTTTTTGAGACACTGTCTCAAAAATTTATATTGATTTTCCTGCTTCAGCCTCTCAAATGCTTATAAAGGTTGGGCATACAACATATTTGGCATAAATCTACGCTGTTGCAAAACATGCCATAAAAATTCTCCTTCTAGCCCAGCGTGGTGGCGCACGCCTTTAGTCCTAGCACTCGGGAGGCAGAGGCAGGCCAGCTGGAACTTAAAGGGAGACCCTGTCTCAAAAATACACACAAAAAAAATTCTCCTTCTAAATCATATTTCAGGGCTGGCAAGATGGCTCAGCCATAAAGGCACTTGCTGAGAAAGACTGGTAACTGAGTTTGATCATGAGGACCCACATGGTGGAAGAAGGGAACTAACTCTGCAAAGTTGTCTTCTGATGGTGACATGTCCATACATATGCTCATACAGATATAATAATAAATTATTTTTGGGGGTCATTTTGAGACAGGGTCTCCCTGTAGCTCCAGCTGTCCTGGAACTCATTTTGTAGACCAGATAGGCCTTGAACTCACAGAGATCCACTGGCCTCTGTCTCCCAAGTACTGACATTAAAGGCATGCGCCATCACGCCCCAAAATAAATACATTTTTTAAATTCCATTTCAACAGTTTTTCAAATTATCTGTGAAAGGAGGGACATTGAATCATCATTTTTTTGGAAATAATGAATCTCTAAATTTGCTGTGCATGGTAGCTCATGCTTATAATTCCAGCATTTGGGAAACTGAGAGGCAGGAGGATCACTGGGAGTCTGACAGCCTAGTCTATTAGTAAATTCCAGGCTAGCCTGGGCTATGGTCTCAAACAAACAAAGAAACAAAAACAGAAAAATGGGGCTGGAAAAATGGCTCAGAGATTAAGAGCACTGGCTGCTCTTGCCGGGGAGCTGGGTTCAGTTACCAGCACCCACATGGTAACTAACAACCATCCATAAGTCCAGTTCCAGAGGATCTAACATCTCCCTCTGGCATTGCAAGACACTGGTGCAATTACATACATGCAGACAACCATATACATAAAATATAATCCCCCAAAAGTGTGTGTGTGTGTGTGTGTGTGTGTGTGTGTGTGTTAGTATCTAATTCAGGGCCTGATGGGTTGGGTCCTGAGTCCATCTAAAGGAATTCACAGCCAAAGCCAAGTCACACTTAGGGAGATCCCTCTTTATTTTACTCTTATCTAATCAGAGGAAATCTGATTAGCTTTAACAACAAAGCATAATAGGAAAAAAGTCTATGAAGAGCACAAAGTGCAGAAGGAAAGGGGAAGAGGCCTCTCCACTTCTTGACTAGTTAATTAGGGTCAGAACAGTACTGGGGGATTTCCTATACTCTTAGTGTGTTACAATTGCATAGCTCTGGGGAAAAGGAAGATGCTCAGTGATTCACCTAGCTTTCTTAGTGTGCTCAGCCTGGTGCACTGTAATTTCCTCTTCATATATTATGTAGTGACTAATGGAGGAGGGAGGTCTCCAACCAACCAGGGATTTACTCCATCTCGAAGCTACAGGCTTTCAGTGGACCTTGGCCCAATGGGCAATGTGAGGTTTGAATCTTCCCCTCTCAGATGAGTGGGGCTCTTAGAAGTTATGAAGGGACTTCCCTTGGGACTTGTTAGGACAGAGTATAGTGGCCATAGAAATTTGACAGTAGTTTCCTGCTTTGCTTTGCTATCTTGGGGTGGCTCTGAAAATCTTTCTTACCTCTGATAGAAGGAAAAATCCTCATGGGGTTGGTTATTATTAAGAATCCAGTGAAGATAATTCAGGTTCGGCAACCTGAATCAGATGTTTGGATGGAAAGATAGATAGGCTCTAATGACATGTTTAAATTCTAGGTCTGCAGGTTAAGCTTTGTAAAGGGCCTGCCTCAAAGATACTTGCAGTGGGGCCTCATGTGCTGGCATTGCAAGTGCCCAAATTCAAAGGGGTAAAGCTTTGTTACTGATATACACATAAAATACAAAAGAGCTTTAGAACTTTTAACTGCTTTGTAGACACAATAATAAAAATCAAACCCTCTCAAATAGCTTGAAAACCTTGCCCATGTGGCTGCTGGCATCAATATTCCACACAAGATTAAAATTATTTCCCAAGATGCTCACCCTATGCTCCAATTGATATTTTAATAACTTGATTAAAAATTTCCCAGNTCTAGTTAGGGAAATATCCTTTCACAGTTCCTATGCCTATCAATCAGTTAATACGTTATGCCTGTTTTATAGGAAATTACCACTGTAACAGTTGGCTCTAGTTTACAGTTAGGGAGTGGTTTCATTATCATCATGTTTTTCTTTTTCCTAAAAAAGGGGAGAGGTAGGAAGGTTTCTCAGCATCTGGAAGGTAAACTTCATTAGGGTTAAGCTTTGTAAAGGGCCTACCTCAAAGATACTTGCACTGGGGCCTCATGTATTGGCATTGCAAGTGCCCAAATTCAAAGGGGTAAAGCTTTGTTAGTGATATACACATAAAATACAAAAGAGCTTTAGAACTTTTAACTGCTTTGTAGACACAATAATAAAAATCAAACCCTCTCAAATAGCTTGAAAACCTTGCCCATGTGACTGCTGGCATCAATATTCCACACAAGATTAAAATTATTTCCCAAGATGCTCACCCTATGCTCCAATTGATATTTTAATAACTTGATTAAAAATTTCCCAGAAGTCTATTAGATTCAGGAAACAGTCTGCAGTGTAGGTGAGGATTTGTTTTTGCAATGGAAACTTTTGGCCCCCAAGAATAGACTTGCCAAAACTCATTTATGTGTTCTTCCGTCCTCCCTTAGTACAAGTGAAAAGTGAAAACCTGTTTGAGGGAGTAATCTTTTAGGCTTGTCTGTCTGTCTGTCTGTCTGTCTCCCTCAAACAGCCAGGTGGACTCATAAGATCCAATTTTAAAATGATCTTTTATTTACCATTCAGAGTAAATTCGGGGATTCACAGAGGATCATTAGAAATAAAAAAAGAAAAAAATCAAAGATGGGCATGGTGGTGCTCTCCTTAAGTCCAGCATCCGGAAGGCAGAGACAAGAGGTTCCCCACAACTTCGAGAACAGCCTGATTACATTGTGAGCTCCAAGCCAGCCAATGCTATATAACAAGACCCTGTGTCAAAATACATAATAAACAAACAAACAAATAAATAAATGCAGTTCCAGAAACCTGGGGTGGGGGTGGGAGGATAGACAGTTTAATAGAAAAGAACCAGTAACTTGGTAATTGATGGTGGTGGTGGGGTTAGGGTATGATTTGCCATTTCCTAATTAAAATATGAATTTGGTCAGTTCATTGCAGAAGCTGCTATGAAAACCCTAAAGGGCTGGGTCGCTGTCCAAGCGACGAAACTCCATTTTCCCGGGAGACCTCGAGGCTTTGAGTAAGGTCTCTGGGGGTCCTTCCCCTCCTTGCAGACACCTAGGCTCCCCTGGCTCAGGATCCTCCTGCGCACATCATGCAGCAACGCCGGCCGCCTCAGGCTCGCCGCCACCAGGTCGGTGCAAATATCTTTTCCCTCCTCCGGGCCCCAGAAGCGAGGACGCCTCCCGCCTCTCTCTCTTCCTCCCTCCCTGCTGGCGGGGCCCTTTCCCAGCCTGGGATCAGCAAGCAGCCCCGGCCGCCGCGGCAGGAAGCGAAGCGCTTGTTGATGCTGTTCCGTGGCGCCGCCTGTCCGCCCTCAGTTGGCCGCGCGGCTCTTCCCGACTGCCGGTCTCCCTCCCCCTTCCGCGCGTGCGCAGTGCCTCCTGAGGGGGGCGGGGCTCAGATTCCTGTCAGCGGCGGCGGCGGCGGCGGTGGCCGTCAGTGTTCGCTGAGGAGAAGTCCGAAACGGACCCGTCTGCTGTCCCCCTCCCTATCCCCGCCTGGAACCTTCTTCTGCGTCGACTCCACGGGAATCAGTTCTTCAGCCCGTCGGAGTTGCCCTCCGTTCCGCCGCCGCTCTTGTCGTTCCTCGGGCCCGGTGGGAAGTGACTGCCCTCGAGGAGGAGGAGGAGGGAAGGAGGAGGAGGAGGAGGAGGAGGCGGCAGCCGCCCTTGCCTCACCGCCCCCGGTTCGGTGCCCGCGGTCCCGGAGAGGAGGTGCCGCCGCCACCGCGCTCCCCCCTCCCGCTGCCCTCGGGCCGGGCTGGGTCGAGCTGCGATGCCCTCGGACTTCATCTCATTGCTCAGCGCGGACCTAGATCTGGAGTCGCCCAAGTCCCTGTACTCGCGAGGTGAGTCATGCGGGGGGTTGGGGCGTGGGGGCGGGGGACCCCCGGGGCGCGTAGGGTGTCCTGCTGGACCCCGCGGGCGGGCGCCGAGTGCCGGGCCGATGCCGGAGCGGCGGCCCCTCCCCCGCCAGCCCCGGGTTTCGGGGGCTGCGCTTCCGCGGGTCTCGGCTCTCTGCGGCACCCGGGACTCGCACCAGCGCGGCGGGCCCGGGGCCCCGCCGAGCCCTCGGCGATCCGCCCGCCCCGGCCTCCCCCGGCTCGGGAATCGCCCCACGCTGGGCCCCGCGCGGAGGCACGCGGGGGATCGGGGTGCCTCGCCTGCTCCTTCCCGGACCCTCCTCCTGGACCCAGTTGACCCCCGCCGAGCTGCGGGGCCACCATTTTTTCTCTGCCTTTCGGCTTGTTTGTGCGCGATCGTCCTACCCCCCTTCTCTCCGGCCTAGTCCACTCCCTCCCCTGGTCGGGACGGCCCCCCTCGACCAGGCGTTCTTCCTTTCCTCGTCATCTTCCAGCCTGGAAAGGGCCCGAATTTCCTTTTTCTGTCTTTCCACCTCCGTGGCAAGCTAATGACTGCGCCCCGTCTTTTACAAAGATAGGGGTGCGCTCCTTGGGTTACTTTGATCCCTCTCCCTGGAGTACCAGGCGCAGTCGCTGTCCTTTGAGAAATTTCTCCTCTTTGCAGTTCAAGGGCTCTTTGGAGGAAGGAGGCACCAGACAGAGATTCCCATTTAAAAAGTATTCTGGCTAAGGCCTGCGGGGGATTCCCAGCATCTAAAACATTAGCACGTGAGGTGATCTCTTACTGGGGTTAAATTCCTATACTGGACAGCACAAGAATGTGTCAAAACAGGTTCCCTTTGTGAGGGGCATCAAACCAAAAGTACTCGGACTGCACCCATCGCTACTTTTTATACCATTGGGTGGGGGCCAAAAGACCTAACTAGGTTGTTAACTATTCATTTAAGTGTATTTTTTTAAATGCCACGGTGAACCCTTTTCCTGAGAAGCTCAGCATTTCTGCTGGTTCCAGGGGAAAAAAAAATCAGACGGGACTTAAGCCTGATATTAGTGTATTTAAATGGTTTTATGTGAATCAGAGTGATGTGGTTTTACTCAGGAAGGTACTGGACTTTCTAGACAAACGGTTGAGTTTGTACACAGAGTCCTACTTAGTAACTGTAGCCATTGTCTCTTGCTCTGATAACTGTAGTTGGCATTCAGCGACTTGTGGGATGTCTTTCAGACATTACCTGAAGTAGTTTAGAAATGTAGTTTTAAGTATCAGAAGGAAGAGACAGTATGAAGAGATGATCCTTAGACTAGACCTCATGGACAATTGTATGCTAAAAATAGTTAAGACAGTAACACTATTTGAGCAGTAATCATCTGATAATTTTCCATGAAACAAATGCTTTATCAGAATCCAAGGTTAGCTTAGAGACCTATGTAGAAACCTTCCTTTTGCAGGGAATATCCTAAAAAATACAGGCTTTAGCCCTTAAAAATACATAATAGTTACATAAGAGAGGTATGCTATCCTTGGCATTTTTTTTTCTCATTCAGCATAAAAAGTACTTAATGCTTTTTGTGTTTTTCAGATTCTCTGAAGTTACACCCATCACAGAATTTTCATAGAGCTGGACTATTGGAAGGTCAGCAAAGTACCATTTTAAAGCAGATTGTGTCAGTATGCAAAGGCTTTCTCTGAAATGGAGTTGAAATGGGAAAGTGTGAAACTTTGCACACTCACACAATGTAGTTTTCTCCTAAAGAGCCTGTCCTTCTTTTAGAGCAGCTGAATGTTTCAGTGGATTTTGTTGCTGTGCTTGAAGTGCTGCTGTTGGCCATTGTATTTGCTTTAAGAAGCCTTGGGCAAAACCCCTCTAAATCATTTAAATTATGTGTTGGGTGTTTTAGAATTCTAGTTCTTTTTTTTTTTTTTTTTTTTTTTTTTTGAGACAGGGTCTCCCTATAACCCCGGTTGGCCTGGAACTCACTCTGTAGACCAGGCTGGCCTTGAACTCACAGAGATCTGCCTGTCCGGGCCTCCTGAGTAAAGAAGGGTGCTGGGAATCGAACCCGGGTCCTCTGCAAGAGCAGTTGGCACTCTTAACTGCTGAGTCATCTTTCTAGCCCAGAGAATTCTAGTTGTAAATTCTGTCTTTTTACCTGAAGTGAATGTGAAAAGGTCAAACAGTAAAATGATAAATTAATACAGTAGTGACACCAGACACATACTTAGTTTGAAAATTCCAATTTAAAAGTCTTGCAGCTGGGTGTGGTGGTGCATGCCTTTAATCCCAGCTCTTGAGAGGCAGAGGCAAGTGGATCTCTGTGAGTTCAAAGCCATCCCGGGTCTACATAGTGAGTTCCAGGACAGCTGGGGCTACAGGGAGACCCTATCGAAAAAAGACCAAGAAAAAAAAGTTTTGGGTGTTGTGCATTTCAAAATGATGTTAATTATTAATTTTCAAAAGCATTGATATTCTGTTCTGCCTAGGAGATGTTGGCCAGGGGATTCAACCCCCCCCAAAATTATAATGGCCTTTTGCCTATAAGTGGGATATATTCAAGGAGAAAGGCAGTAAGTCCCTGTTGTCGAAGACCTGGTGTGAGCATGAAAAAATGTTATGAGACGTCACTTGCTAATGTACAACTGGCTTCCGAAATGCCAGAGAGCATTACCAAAGGCCACTAAATTAATACAGCAAAACATTGGTCTCCTTGAGACAAGCAAGACTCCTCCATCAGTATCAGCTACACCTCAATTGCCTGGAGATACTGTGCAACAGTGGCAGCCATGTGTCTATATATATATCCCAAATCTAATTGGCTATTAGCTCTCTCCTTGGAGGAATAACTCACAGCGGATGCCACAAGCTTATGTCCTCTAGTGGTTAGGAGATGTTATAAGCCACAATAAGAACTTGTCACCCTTTATAGAGAAACCACAGTTTGTGGATTAGCATACCATCCAAGCATCTGTGTCTATGCTCACAGCTTAGCTTGCCATAATAATTAGTACTGTTTAAATGCCTGTACATCCAATTGCTTGTGCTTTGTTAGTATGACTAAAAAGGTATCACTGGAAAAGCTGTCAACCCATGAAGGGAAACAACCTGAACAGACTAGAGTCCAAAATGACATCTCTAGAGAAAATAAGCTGTTTTGCTTCTCACCCACTTGTGCCCCTTTCCCAAAGCCTAGGGAACAACTTGTAGAAGAGGAGGCGTGGTAGAATGTAAGGGTTGCGGAGAGATTGGGGTGAATCGTGAGATACAGCAATATAGACTGGACTAATTGATCAACATGCCTGTGCATACAAGCATCTCCAACTGGACTATGGGAACCTTGGGTTGTTCAAAATTTGGACATAGATATTTGCAAATTGGTTTTACATGAATGTTACTTACATTTATTGCTTATGTTTAATAATTTGGCTCACTTCAAAAAAAAATGCACCAATTACCTAATTGTACGGCAAACTGAGTAACATCAATTAAGTTATCTGAAAACAACTGTGTGAGCATGAAAAAATGTTATGAGATGTCACTTGCTAATGTACAACTGGCTTCTGAAATGCCAGAGAGCATTACCAAAGGCCACTAAAGTAATACAGCAAAACATTGTAGAATCCCTTAAAAAATAAATAAAAGAGGAAAAAAACAAACAAAAGCATTGATATTCTTTCTAATGCTTATATTACTTAGAAAAGCTAAATGAAAAAGATAATACTAAACTATAAAAGGTCCTTAGAAAGTTCTAGAAAACTTAGTAGGACTTGTACAGTAAATAGCTGACAGTTACTTTAGAAAACTTTCTTGTTTCTGTTTTCCTTTTTTTGGTGTTTTTTAATTTGTTTGTTTTATTTTGTATTTTTTGAGACAAGCTTTTACTATATAGTCCTGGCTAGCCTGGAACTTGCTCTGTAGACCAGGTTGTCCTGGAACTCACAGAGAGATCCACCTATGTCTCGAATGCTGGTATTAAAGTCATATGCCACCATGTCTGCCCCTCTCTTGTTTTTAGGGCTTGAAATACTCTATTTGTATTGGTTTAATAAGTTTTTTTTTGTTTCATATTGATCATCTCTGAGTTTTATAGTCCTAGTATTAAATAGCCACAGTATTTAATTTCCCCTTTATAGAGAGATCAGAAACAGGCTGAAATTAAGAAACTTGAAAAAAAGTTCCACAGCAACAGTAACAATCCTGTGTGTTTTAGTGTTCTTTACCCAAAGTCAAGATGCCACTATGAAGTGTATCCATTAACTTATTTTATGACTTCCTTTAAAAGGCCCCTAAATATTTAAGTGTGACTTGTGAATATAGGTTTTTCCTTCCTTAGAGGTAGTCTTGTAGATATAATGGAGGGGAAAGTGGGTGTTGTAATTGAACTTAAGTTTGAATACCAGTTTAGCAACTTTAGCTCTGTGACCTGGGGCAGGTGATTTTACTACTCTAAACTTTAGTGTTCTTTCTGCACAAATAGATCTCTCTTTAATTAGTTAATGTGTTTTAAAGTGCCAAGTTATAGTGTTTAGCAATATTATTTTTCAATAATACTGAAGATGGAATTTATTGTTTTAACTTTATGATTTAGAGCATATAAAATATTCTCAAATTTCTTTGATTATATTTGTACATAGAAGAAACCCATAGATAGATATACATTAGTGCAAAAATAGGATACTTTAAAAACTACAGTCTGGCCGGGCGTGGTGGCGCACGCCTTTAATCCTAGCACTTGGGAGGCAGAGGCAGGCGGATCTTTGTGAGTTCAAGGCCAGCCTGGTGTACAGACTGAGTTCCAGGACAGCTGGGGCTACAGGGAGACCCTGTCTCAAAAAGACAAAAAAAAAAAAAAAAATAAATAAATAAATAAAAACTACAGTCTGAAGAGAGAAATGTTTAGAAGTCTGTCTTAGTGAATTTCTGGGTTTTATTCTAACTGTTCATGGTGGTGTGGGGTCATATTTGTCTGCACTGTCCCATCCGCTTTCTAGGCAGTGAAGCAGGGAGCAACTAATCATAGAGCTTATCAGGCAGGAGAAAGTATGAAAAAAATGTGTTAATTATTTCAAGAGATATTTTTAATAAGTTGATAGAAAGTCAACCATTTAAAATGGATATTTACATGTTTGTGCCCATAGTTAACTTTCATTTTAGTTAAAAGGATATTCTCTTAAAGACCACTCTTCACAGATTGTGCATAAAATGCAGAATATGTAAGTGCCAGTATGTCATGCCCTTTGTGAATTTTTGACTCTTGTTTAGTGAAATATTTATACCATCCATTGTTTTTTTGTTTTTTTGTTTTTTGTTTTTTGAGACAGGATCTCCCTATAGCCCCAGCTGGCCTGGAACTCACAGAGATCTGCCTTCCTCTGCCTCCCCAGTGCTAGGATTAAAGGCATATACCACCACACCTATCTTAAAGATGGTTCTTAGCCGCCATGTGGGTGCTGGGAATCGAACCTGGGTCTTCTGCCAGAGCAGTCGGCTCTCTTAACCGCTGAGCCATCTCTCTAGCCCCTGTTATTTTTATTTATTTATTTATTTATTTATTTATTTATTTATTTATTTATTATTATTATTTTGGTCTATTTGAGACAGGGTCTCCCTGTAGCTCCCAGCTGTCCTGGAACTCACTCTGTAGACCAGGTTGGCCTTGAACTCACAAAAATCTGCCTGGCTCTGCCTCCTGAGTGCTAGGATTAAAGGCATGCGCCAACACACCCGGCTGCCCCTGTTATTTTTAAACTTAACAATATTTTATTTTATATTGTATATGAGTATAATTCTGGCATGTATGTAAGTGTACCCGTGTCATGTTGTGCAGTGCCCTTGGAGGGCAGAAGAAAGCATTGGATTTTCTGGAACTGGGGTTAGGATGGTTGTTAGCTGCCAAGTGGGTGCTAGGAAACAAACCTGGGTCCTCTTCAAGAGCAACTGGTGCTGTTAACTGGTGAGCCATCTATAGCCCCTATTTTTAAACTTTTAACTTGGGAATTTTACATTTATTTTTGTGTGGGACTATATTTGTGGATTTGTGCATGTCATGGTGCAAGTCAGAGGACAACTTGGAGGAGTTGGTTCTCTTTCCACCATGTGGGACCCAGGGATTGAATTCAGGTAGTCAGGCTTTGTGGCAGGTGCCTTTATCTGATGAGCCAGTCATCTTGCCAGCCCTCACTTGGACATTTTAAAGAATGCATGCAAACAGAGGGAATTAAATAATGAGCTCATTTCCCTATCACCAGGCCCTAACTAGTACCACTGTAATTTCTCTTACAGCTTCCCTTTTCCTAAACTGGATTATTTTAAAATACTTGGCAGATAGCATGTTATTTCACACTTAAATACTAGTGTGTTAGAATGAATTCTCTTCTAAATTTTTTTTTTAGTTAAAAAGTTATTTTTACTTATGTGTATTTATTGCCTGTGTGTATATAAGTGCACCTGTGTTTATTTTATACATATGAGTGTATTGCCTGTATGTATATAAATGTACCCATGTCAAGCAAAGCCCACAGAGGTCAGAAGAGGGTGTTGGATCCCCTGGAATTAGAGTCATACACAGTTGTTAACTGTCATGTGGGTACTGGGAACCAAACCTAGGTCCTCTGCAAGAGCATCCAACTCTTTTTTTTTTTTTTTTAATTTATTTTATTATGTGTATGAATGTACTGTCTACATGTAGGTCTGTGCACCCATGTCATGCAATGCCATGGAGGTCAGAAGAGGGCGTCGGATTCCCCTGGAACTGTAGTTAAAGACAGTTCTTAGCTGCCATATGGATGCTGGGGATCGAACCTGGGTCCTCTGCAAGAGCAGTTGGCCCTCTTAACCGCTAGGTCATCTCTCCAGCCCGGGCATCCAACTCTTAACTGCTGAGCCCTCTCTCCAACCCCTGTAATTCACTCTTCACAAGTAGTTACTCCAGGATCCCCCTATAACTTGAGGGTGGTTGTTAAAGAAAAACATTTTCTGTCATGATTAATATTAATATGAAAGTCACTTTTAATTAGAAAAAGTTAATTCATTGGGTAATACCTGCTATTAGGAGTAATAAATAGAAAAAAATTAAAAGATCAAATTACTTGAGATCTCTTGAACCTGATTATTTAGTGACTCAGGATTATTCTGTTAACTTTAGAGAGATGAAAGCATTTTTCAGTGGAAGTGTTGCTTATTATTTTTTCTTGCTGTTGGCTAAGATTTTACTTCAAGTTATGTAAAAGAGTTACTGTGTCGCCGGGCGTGGTGACACACGCCTTTAATCCTAGCACTTGGGAGGCAGAGGCAGGCGGATCTTTGTGAGTTCAAGGCCAGCCTGGTCTACAGAGTGAGTTCCAGGACAGTTGGGGCTACAGGGAGACCCTGTCTCGAAAAGACCAAAAAAAAAAAAAACTAAATAAAAATAAAAAAAAAAGAGTTTACTGTGTTATTTGCTCTTAATAAAAATCCAAGGTCAGGGGACTGGAGAGATAGCCTAGCGGTTAAGAGCATTGACGCTCTTGCAGAGGACCCGGGTTCGATCCCCAGCACCCACATGGCGGTTAAGAACCGTCTGTAACTCCAATTCTAGGAGAACTCCAGTTCCAGGGGAAACTGAGACCCTCTTCTGACCTCCACGGCAGCATTGCACGACACGGGTGCACAGACCTGCATGCAGACAGTACATTCGTACACATACAAAGATAAATAATAAAAAAAAAAATTATAAAAAATCCAAGGTCAAAGGCTGCTCTTGCAAAGGACCTGAGTTTGGTTCCCAGCACTCAATAGGACAGATAACAACCATCCAGGGCTTGGAGATCACGTGCCCCCTTCTAGCCTTGGCAGGCATTGCATGACACAGATACACTTAAATGCAGGCAAAATACTCATAAACACAAAAAATTTAAATAAATAAACAAATAAATGAGGCTGGGCAAGGTGATGCATGCTTTTAATCCTAGCACTCTGGAGGCAGAGGCAGGTGGATCTCTGAGATCCAGGCCAGCTTGGTCTACAGGGAGACCCTGTCTCAAAAAATAGTTTTCTAAAATTCAAGGTTAAAAAATAAGTATAATTATATCCATGTATTTGAAAGAAAAAGTAGAAATTTTCTTTAGGGATTAACTATAGCTTTCAATTATAAATAACCTTAATGTTTATCACTTAATGTGATAAGATACCTTGTTTTGTTTTCACTTTTGAGGGAAGGTGTCTTGTAGCTCAGGCTAGCATTGAACTTGCTGTGTAGCTGAGGGTGACCTTTAACACTGGTCTGCTCTCTTTTTACCACATAAGTACTGAGATTATAGAAATGTAGCACCAAGCCTGCCTTGAGAGTCTACTTGTTTTTTTCTTTTTTTGGTCTTTTTGAGACAGGGTCTCCCTTTATCCCAGCTGACTTGGAGTTTGCTATGTAGATGAGGCTGGCCTTGAACTCACAGAGATCCACCTGCCTCTGTCTCCAGAGTGCTGTAATTAAAGGCATGCGCCACCAAGCCTGGCTTGAGAATCTGCATTTTTTTTATTTTTTATTTTTTATTTTTTTTGGTCTTTTCGAGACAGGGTCTCCCTGTAGCCCCAGCTGTCCTGGAACTCACTCTGTAGACCAGGCTAGCTTTGAACTCACAAAGATCCGCCTGCCTCTGCTTCCTAAGTACTAGGATTAAAGGTGTGCGCCACCACACCCAGCTATAACTTATTTTTAATAACTTATGAAAAGCATATATTTTTCTCATTTATTTTTTGCATTGCTGAGAATTGAACCCAATACTTCCTGTATGATAGCCAAGTATTCTGCCCCTGCTAGGTTAATGGTTCTACTACTGAAATACACCTCAGCTTTTTCTGCTACTTGTTTTTCACCACTCCTCCCCCGTTCCTCCTCTTCTTCCTCCTCCTCCCCTTCCTTCTCCTCCCCTTCTTCCTCCTCCCCCTTCCTCCTCCCCTTCTTCTTCCTCCTCCCCCTTCCTCCTCCCCTTCTTCTTCCTCCTCTCCTTCCTCCTCTCCTTCCTCCTCTTCTTCCTCCTCCTCTTCCTCCTCCTCTTCTTCTTCCTCCTCCCCCTTCCTCCTCCCCTTCTTCTTCCTCCTCTCCTTCCTCCTCTCCTTCCTCCTCTTCTTCCTCCTCCTCTTCTTCCTCCTCCCCTTCCTCTTCCTCCTTCCCTTCCTCTTCCTCCTCCCCTTCCTCCTCCTCCCCCTTCCTCCTCCCCTTCCTCTTCCTCCTCCCCTTCTTCTCCTTCCTCCTCCTCTTCCTCTTCCTCTTTTCCTCACCTTCCTCCTCCTCCTCCTCCTCCTCTTCCTCCTCTAATCTTCTTGACACTCTCTGAGGCCTAGCCTCTCTGAGGCTAGAACTGTGTAGTTCAGGCTGGCCTTGAACTTGCAGCAGTTCTGTGTCAGACTCCCAAGTGCTGGGAATATAGGTGGGAATCACCATGCACAGTTTAAAGCAATCTTTAATAATAAAAAGAAAGTGTTCGTAAATATAAGAAAAAATAATAATTTCAGTGTTAGTAGCAGTTGAAGAACTTTTTTTGACTAATTTACGTGTTAAAAACTTCATGTAGCTGGGGGCGTTGGTATATGCCTTTAGTTTTAGCACTCTGGAGGCAGAGACAGAGGCAGGAGGATCTCTGTGAGTTCAAGGCCAGCCTGGTCTTACCTAGTGAGTTCCAGGCCAGTCAGGGTTATATAGTGAAACCCTGTCTCAAAAAATTAGTGATGTAATAGTGATGGCACATGCCTTTAATCCCAGCCCTTGGGAGGCAGAGGCAGGTGGATCTTTGTGAGCCTGGTCTACAGAGTGAGTTCCAGGCCAGCTGGGCTACAGGGAGACCCTGTCTCAAAAACACACACAAAAAAAAGAAAAGAAAAGAAAATTTGGCTGGGGCATGGTAGTGCATGCCTTTAATCCCAGCACTTGGGAGGCAGAGGCAGGCAGATCTTCATGAGTATCTCTGTGAGTTCAAGGCCAGCCCTGTCTACATACCAAGCCCCAGGTCAGCTGGGACTAAAGGAAGACCCTCTCTTAAAAAGACCATTAAAAAAATAATGATGTGTAACAGTATTTTGTGTATTGATTTATTTTAAATTTATTTGTTTTTATGTGTATGAGTGTTTTGCTTGCATATATGTAGATGTACCATATGGAGGCCAAAAGAGGGTATAAGATCCCTGAAAACTGGAATTAAGGACAATTGTTAGCTATTGTGTGGATGCTGGAAACCAAATCTTCTGTAAGAGTAGCCAGTGCTCTTAATCACTAAGCCATCTGTCCAGCCCCATAGTTATTTATTTTGAGGGAGGGAGGGAAGGAGGGAGGGAGGGAGGGAGGGAGAGAGAGAGAGAGAGAGAGAGAATGTGTGTTTACACATGCATACCATAGTAAGTATATGGAGGTTAGAGGACAACTTGTGTGAGGTAGAAGGTAGAATCCCTCCTTCTATCTTGTAGGTTCAGGGGATGGAACTCCCCCTGTGTAAGTGGGATTTGGTGGCAAGTGTCTTTACCTGCTGAGTCATTTAACTGGCCCACACAGGCATTTTAATAATATTCATTATATTTAAATTATTAATACTTCTCAGAAAGATCCTATGAGGGACTACTAGTATCCTTTTTAAAAAATTTGTTTGTAACTGGGCGTAGTGGCACATGCCTTTAATCCCAGTACTCAGGGGCAGAGGCAGGTGGATCTCTGTGAGTTCTAGGCCAGCTTGGTCTACATCGTGAGTTACAGGCCAGCTGGAGCTATGGGGAGACCCTGTCTCAAAAAGACTACCCCCATCCTCCCCAAAGAAAGCATCATGCCCAGCCTTTCTTTCTTTCTTTTCTTTCTTTTTTTTTTTTTAAAAGACTTAGTCTCATTTATCCCAGGCTGGCCTCAAACTCATGTAGTCAAAGATGACCTTAAGCTGGGCGTGGTGGCGCATGCCTTTAATCCTAGCACTCAATTCTAGCACTGGGAAGCAGAGGCAGGTGGATCTTTGTAAGTTCAAGGCCAGCCTGGTCTACAGAGTGAGTTCCAGGACAGCTGGGGCTACAAGGAGACCCTGTCTTGAAAAGACAAAAAAAAAAAAAAAAAGATGACCTTAAATGCCTCCTGATCCTTCTACTTCCACTCTCAAATTCAAGGATTATAGAAATATAGGATTCTTTAAACAGCTTCCACACAGCAATGATAGAAATCAGTAGAAACATCATGATCCAGGCTGGAGAGATAGCCTAGCAGTTAAGGGCACTGACTGCTCTTGCAGAGGACCTGCGTTTGATCCCCAGTGCCCACATGGCAGCTGAGAACCGTCTGTAACTCCAATTCCAGGAGAACTCCAGTTCCAGGGGAATCCGACGCCCTCTTCTGACCTCCAAGGCGTTGCACAACACGGGTGCACAAACCTGCATGGAGACAGTACATTCATACACATACAAAAATAAATAAAAAAATTAAAAAAGAAACATCATGGTCCTTTGGGGGAAATATTTTAACATTCACAGTTAGCAAATCAGTGTCTGGATTTGATAAGTATCTTTAGGATTTAGCTGTTGAAACTCTGTCTTGGCTGATAACGAGACTAGAAGTGAAACACACACCATAAACACACACAAAGCAGGAGAAATTTAGAATGATATTGTTACAGCATTTTGTAGTTTTTGAAGCCCTCCAACATTTCCATTATTTTCCTTGTAATGCCTCAGAAAGTACTTTTAATGTTTGTAGTGATTTCCCTCAGGTAGGTTCTTAGGGCCAAACCAGAATTAGAATGGAAATAGTCTCCTAAGGAGAAATCAGAAATGGAGGACACCAATTCTTTTCTTTTCCTTTTTTTTTTTTTTTTTTTAGTTTAATTTTATTGTTGTATGTGTAAGTGCAGGAAATTGGGGAACAACATTGTACAGTTGGTTCTCTCCTTCCATTGTGGATTCCAGGGATGGAACTCAGGTTATCAGGCACTATCTTTTGGCAAGAGCTTTTACCCACAGCCATTTCACCAGCCCAGGACACTTGATTTCTTTGGCAGTACCTTTACAGAATCATAGAAGCCTGTTTCTGTTTAGTTCTCCTGGTGTGTGTCACAGACAAAGTAAATTGAGAAAAGATGTTCACTGGAATGGGAGCCTCAGAAATGAGTTTTCTTGCTAGGGTTGTTTTTTGTTTCCCGAATTTCTAGAAAGTTCTATTAGAAATTAGAATATTTCTGTTGTAATTCTAGTTTGGCCCTGAGAACCTACCTGAGGGAAATCACTACACACGTTAACAGGACTTTCTGAGGCATTACAACTGAAATGTTGGAGGTCTTTGAAAGTTACAAAATGCCTTGGCAATAGAGATTTTTTTTTTAATTTTATTTATTTTTATGTGTATGAATGTACTGTCTGCATATAGGTTTGTGCACCCGTGTCGTGCAATGCCACAGAGGTCAGAAGAGGGTCTCGGATTCCCCTGGAACTGGAGTTCTCCTGGAATTGGAGTTACAGACAGTTCTTAGCTGCCATGTGGGTGCTGGGGATCGAACCTGGGTCCTCTGCAAGAGCAGTTGGTGCTCTTAACCGCTAGGCTTTCTCTCCAGCCCCATCAATAGAGATGTTTTATATGGAGACTTAGTTCTTTTTCAAAAAATTCTTTACATGAGGGTAATTTAAGGTTTTTATTTTATTTTTGCTTGTGTATTTTATTATTATTTTTTTAAGACATGGTCTTACTATGTAGACTAGCCCAGCTTGACATCACAGAGTGCTGGGATTAAACATACATATGCCACCACTCCCTTCATGATCTGAGGTTCCACCATGCCTTTTGTGGTCTGAGGTGGATTTTTTTTGTTTGTTTTGGATGTTGTTGTTGTTGTCTTTTTGAGACAGGGTCTCCCTGTAGCAGCCTGAGCTGGCCTAGAACTCACTATGTAGACCAGGCTGGCCGAGAACTCACATCAATCTGCCTGCCTCTGCCTCCCAAGTGCTGGGATTAAAGGCATGCCTGGTTCTGAGGGTTTGTTGTTGTTATTGTTATTTGTTCATTTGTTTGAGAAGGGGGCCTCAGATAACCCCAGCCTTCTTTGAACTGGCTGTGTAGTTAAGGATAACCTTGAGTTGACTCTCCTATCTTCACTTCTAAGTGCTAGGATTATAGGCACATACCTTTATGCTGTATTGGAGATGAAACTCAAAGTCTCCTGCAAGTTAGGCAGGCATTGATCGTATCAACTGAACCACATCCCCAGTCCAAAATATGAGCTCTTTTGAACCTTAGTGAGTATTATCTTGTACTTAACTTAATATGAAGAAAATGCTGATTTTGAATCAAATACAAATATGATCATATGGTCATATATTACATTGCTAGTTTGGATGTGAGACATTCAAGTAATTTTTTCATTTATTTTTTATGTGTAGGAGTGTACTGTCTGCATGTATGTTGGTGCACCCATGTCGTGCAATGCTGAAGAGGTCAGAAGAGGGCGTCAGATTCCCCTGGAACTGGAGTTAAAGATGCTTCTTAGCTGCCATGTGGGTGCTGGGAATGAGTTTGATTCCTCTGCATGAGCAGTTGGTGCTCTTAACCGCTAGGCCATCTCTCCAGCCCCTCAAGTAATTTTTTAGCAATATTATAGACCTCTTATGTGTTTCTTGATAGGTTTTATTATACAACTGTATTTGTTTAAAGTTTTCATCACAATCATCTCAATAAATTGATAAGCTAGATCATGTTTGTGTTTTATGACAGTGACTATGAACCAAATATAGGCTTAAGCTAGCAATTTGCTGTCCTTAATGGAGTTGTGATGAGAAATATTGAGGGATATGTTAATATGTGGGGTTTTTTGCAGTTTTTTCCTATTTATTTATTTATTTATTTATTTATTTATTTATTTATAGAGTGAGTATGTGTGTGTGTGTGTGTGTGTGTGTGTGTGTGTGTGTATTCATGTGGGTACACCTGTACTACAAAACACTTGCAGAGGTCCAAGAACAACCTGTGGGAGTTTACTTAATGTTTTGTAGTGCTATATATTGAACCTAAGTCCTGGTAAATACTCCACCAATGAGCTACACCCTAGATATTGATCCTTAAATGTCAATTAAGTAAGATAAACATTTATAAACACAATGTAAGTGAGGTCTTACTATTTCATTTTATTGATTAGGGCATTGTGGATTAATGGCAGCAAAATAACTACTTGTGTTATTAGATATATTTAATTATATTTAAGGACATACCATTTTAATATAATTTTTTATATTGAATTCCCTTTTATTCAGATGTTTTTTTCTGTGTGTGTATGAATGTACTGTCTGCATGTAGGTCTGTGCACCCGTGTCATGCAGTGCCGCGGAGGTCAGAAGAGGGTGTCAGATTCCCCTGAAACTGGAGTTCTCCTGGAATTGGAGTTTCAGACGGTTCTCGGCCGCCATGTGGGTGCTGGGGATCAAACCCGGGTCCTCTGCAAGAGTGGTTGGTGCTCTTAACTGCTAGGCCATCTCTCCAGTCCTTAATATAATTTTTATAAATGTTGCTAAACAAAAGTTTTGGTATAAAGATATAAATAAATTCAATAAATACCTGTGAGAAGTTGTTCAACATCATTAACATTGGGAAATACAAATCAAATCACCCGAGGTACCTCTCACAGTAGGATGGCTGTAATCAGACAGACAAGCCCAGAATAGTGGTGCAGTTCCTCCTAGCTGCACAGGAGGCTGAGGGAGGAGCATCTCTTGAGCCCAGGAGTTTGAGGCTGGCCTGGCCAATTATACTGAGGCTTTGTCTTAAAGAAACAGAAAACAAACAAAAAAAGATGATGATGTTCGCAATTGTGTAGAGATAGTTAATGGGAGTGTAAAGTTGTGCTGCTACTTTGGAAAGAATCTGCTTTTTCCTCAAAAAATTAAACATGGAGTCACCCTATGTATTATCTGGTAATTTTGCTTGTAGATATATATCCAAGATAAGTGTGTGTGTGTATGTTCACACGAAAACTTTTATAGCAGGGACTAGAGATAGGGCTCAGTGGTTAAGTGCGCTGGCTACTCTTGCAGAGGACCCAATTCCTAGCACCCATATGGCAGCTAACAACCGCCTATAACTCCAGTTCTAGGTGATCTGCTGCACTCTTCTGATCTCCAAGGCACTGCATGCATATGTGTACTTACATACATGCAGGCAAAACACAGATACACATAAAAAGTAAAAATAGATAAATCAAAAAGAAAATTTAAAATATTTATAGCAACATTATTCACAATAGCCAAAAATGTAGAAAAACCCAAATGTCTATAAATTGATGAATGGATGAATAAATGAAATTTGGAGTATCCACCCAATGGAATATTATTTGGCCATAAAAAGAAATAATGCACACATTACAACATGGACTTTGAAAACATGTTAAGGGGCTGGAGAGATGGCCTAGTGGTTAAGAGCACCAACTGCTCTTGCAGAGGACCCAGGTTCGATCCCCAGCACCCACATGGGGACTGAGAACCGTCTTTGACTCCAGTTCCAGGGGAATCTGACACCCTCCTCTGACCTCCGCGGCATTGCATGGCATGGGTGCACGGACCTACATGCAGACAGTACATTCATACACATAAAACAAAACAAAACAAAAAAACCCTCCAGTTCCAGGGGAATCCAACACCCTCTTCTGACCTCCGTGTCATTGCCCAACACGGGTGCACAAACCTACATGTAGACAGTACATTCATACACATAAAAAAATAAATAAAAAGAAAACATGTTAATTATAAAACTACATATTGTATAATCCCATTCATATGACATACACAAAAAACACAAAACAGGCAAATCTATAGAAGTATAAAGTAGATTAGTTTTTTTGTTTGTTTGTTTGTTTGTTTGTTTGCTTTGGTCTCTTTGAGACAGGGTCTCCCTGTAGCCCAGCTGTCCTGGAACTTACTCTGTAGACTAGGCTGGCCTTGAACTCACAAAGATCCGCCTGCCTCTGCCTCCCGAGTGCTAGGATTAAAGGCATGCGCCACCATGCCTGGCTTAGATTAGTATTTTCTAAGGAGTAGGAATGGAGAATAGGAACATGATAGTTAAAGAAAGGATATAGAATTCTTTTAGGAATGATAAAAATGTTTTGTAATTTACTGTGGTAAAATTTGGAACTATGATGAAAGGCATAAATTTATATTAAATAAGTGAACTGTGTATGCTATATGAATTATTTCTTAATATACACATACATACATACATGAAGAACACATATGTAGGGAAAGTTTAGTGAGATCAAAACAATAGAATATATGTACTTGATTTTTTTTCTTTTTTTTTTTTTTTAAATTTTTTTTATTAATTTTTATTTCTGTATGTGTATGAATATACTGTCTGCATGCAAGTCTGTGCACCCGTGTCGTGCGATGCCGCGGAGGTCAGAAGAGGGTCTCAGATTCCCCTGGAACTGGAGTTCTCCTGGAATTGGAGTTTCAGACGGCTCCCGGCCGCCATGTGGGTGCTGGGGATCGAACCTGGGTCTTCTGTAAGAACGGTCCACGCTCTTAACCGCTAGGCCATCTCTCCAGCCCGTACTTGATTTTTTCTTGTGTAGAACTAATGAAAGTATTGGTCGTGGGATGCAAAACTTACTGATTGTGGGAATGTGTAATGGTGCAGCTGCTATGCACACCATGCAGTTCCTCAAAAGAACTAAATAATTATCATATAACCCATCTACTCTACTTTTAGGTTATATATGAAAGCAGGAATTCAAAATAGATACTTATAAACCAGCAGTGTTCTCTACATTAGCCAAGATGGAAAGGCTGGCAGTGTAGCTCCGTGGTAGAGTGTTTGCCTAGCATACATGACGTGCCTAGTTCATTCCCTCACACAGAAAGCCAGGGAACCCAGCAGGCCAGAAGATTATTAATTTGAAGCTAGTCTGAACTACATAGTGAGACTGTCTCAAAATTAAAGTTGGAAACAACTCATGTCCATCATATGTGCGACATACCTAAACAATTACTATTTACCCTCAAACAGAAATTTGATGCTTCCTACATTGTGCACTCACTTTGAAAACATAAAAAATAAGTCAGACATGGTGGTGTACACCTATAAATCCAGCACTTGGGAAGTGGAAGCTGGAAGAGGATCAGGAGTTCAAGGTCAGGCTAGGCAAACAAAAACAAAAACAAAAACATACAAAGTGGAAAAAACAACAAAAAAGGAACAAAGTATGGTTAGTGGTTACACTTGTATATTGTTGTCAATGTATTTCATCCCATTGCATTGTGTATGATGTATGTAATATGATGACTGTGATGGTAAATTTAATATAGATTTTTACCACAAAAATGTGTTCAAAAATTTTTTTGATATAAATACCGATTTTTCTTTGTTCTTTGTTTCCTTTTTAAATTTTAAATTATGTATTTTTATTTTATATGCATGAGTATTTCGCACATATGTATGTAAGTGCACCCATGTTCTGCAATGCTGGCAGACACCAGAAGAGGGCCTGGAATTATACAGATAGTTACAAGTCACCATGTGGGTGCTGGTAATCAAATCCAAGTCCTTTGCAAGAGCAGCTGGTGCTCTTAACCACTAAGCCATTTAGCCCTCCTTTGTTTGATTTATTTTTGAGACAGAGCTGGCCTGGGCCTGGAACTCAATATACGCCTCCATCTTATAGAGATCAGCCTGCCTCTGCATCCTAAGATTAAAGGCATGTGCCACTACCACACTGGGCTACCTTTTTTATTTTTATTTTATTTATTTATTTATTTATTTATTTATTTATTTATTTATTTATTTATTTATGGTCTTTTTGAGACAGGGTCTCCCTTTAGTCCTAGCTGGCCTGGAGCTTGCTCTGTAGATCAGGCTGACCTTGAACTCACAGAGGATCCACTTATCTCTGCCTCCTGAGTGCTGGGATTAAAGGCATATGCCACCACACCCCACTGGGCTACCTTTTTAAATTTTATTTTATTTTTTTTTGTACTTTTGAGACAGGGTCTCCCTGTAGCCCCAGCTGGCCTGCAACTGTATGTATGTAGACTGGGCTGGCCTTGAACTCACAGAGATGCAACTGCCTCTGCCTCCCATGTGCTGGGACTAGAGGTGTGCACCACCACACCCGGCTACTTGTTATTTTTATTTTGTGTTTATGAGTGTATTGCCTACATGTGTGTAAATGCACTGTGTTGTGTAAAGCCTGAGGAGGTCAGAGAAGGTTTTGGATCTCCTGGAACTAGAGTTACAGACGGTTGTTAGTCACCATATGGGTGCTGGCAGTGGAATCCCTGTCCTATGCAAGAGCAGTCAGTGCTTTTAACCACTGAGCCATCTCTCTAGCCCCTTCCCCCACCTTTTTATTATTTATTTATTTATTTATTTATTTTAATTTTTATTTATTTCTGTATGTGTATCAATGTACTGTCTGCATGCAGGTCTGTGCACCCGTGTCGTGCAATGCCGCGGAGGTCAGAAGAGGGTCTCAGATTCCCCTGGAATTGGAGTTTCAGACGGTTCTCGGCCGCCATGTGGGTGCTGGGGATTGAACCCGGGTCCTCTGTAAGAGCGGTCGGCGCTCTCAACCGCTAGGCCATCTCTCCAGCCCCTCCCCCACCTTTTTAAAAGACAGTTTCAAGTAGCTGAGCCTGACATCAAATTCATTGTACAGCTGAGAATGCCTTTATATTTCTGATCCTCCTGCCTCAGTTTCCCAACTGCTGAAATTACAAGTATGAGCCATCATGCTTTAGCTACAGTGCTACATCTTTAATATTCAAAGGTAAATTTTTATAAGCCAAATAAATTACCTCATGAAAAATTTATGAATTGCACATATTAGCCTCATTTAGATTAGATGGAATAATATTTTCACTATGGTATGGTTGATTCATTTTTGTTGATTTATAAAAAGCAAATGTTTATATTTAATAATAGCAAGAGGATTGCAGTTTTCCAATAAATGGCACAGATTGTGGCAGTGAGCCAGAAAGAAGAAAATCTACATGAGGGAAGTGAGTCACACTTTTGTAGCTATGGAAACTATAAGTCTCTAAGAGTTGTTCTTGTGTTTGTATTTGTATTAGTTAGATATTGGTAGGGGTCAGTCAGGACCTTAGATACTTACTGAATTAAATTTAGATATGATTCTTTTCACTCAAGACCTTGGTTAAAGGGCACTGTTGGGTAGTTTAATGCTTGTTTTATATGAACATTAAAATATTTGGGGGGACCAGGATGACTTTAATTGATCCTAGCACTCCAGCAGCAGGGGCAGGGGGATCTCTGAGGCCAGCCTACTCTACATAGTGAGTTTCAGGCCAGCCAGGGCTATATAATGAGAGCCTGCCATTTTTTTTTTGTTTGTTTAATTTATATGAGATAATTTTATATGAAAGTGTATATGATTTTTTAAAATTTATTTTTATGAGTGTTTTGCTTGCACGTATGTAAGTGCACTACATGCATGCAAAGTTTGAGGAGGCCAGAGAGGGTATCACATCCTCTGGAATTGGAGTTATGGACAGTTGTTAGCCACTGTGTGGATGCTGAGAATTCAACCTGGGTTCTTCAGGTCCTGTGCAAGATCAGCCAGTGGTCTTAACCCACTGAGTATCTCTCCAGCCAATTTAGGCTTTAAAAAAATATTTTAATTAAAAAATTATTTATGTGTATGAATGTATTGCTTGCATTCATACAAGTGCACTTCTGTGACGCAATGGCCATGAATGTCAGAAGAGGGTGTCAGATCTCCTGGAACTGGAATTACAGATGGTTGTTAGCTGCCATGTGGGTGTTGGGAATCAAACTCAGGTCTTCTGTAAGAGAGCCAGTGCTCTTAACTGCTGAGCCATCTCTCCAGCCCCAGTTTTTTTTTTTGTTGTTGTTTTTGGTTTGTTTGTTTGTTTTTTGTCTTTTTGAGACAGGGTCTCCCTGTAACCCCAGCTGGCCTGGAACTCATCGTATAGACCACTAGGCTGGTCTTGAACTCACAGAGATCTACCTGCCTCTGCCTCCTGAGTGCTGGGTTCACCACACTTGGCTCATTTTTTTTTTTTTAATAAAAAACTTAAAGCTTATTTTTCAGGTTAAGCAAAATTATGCTTTTAAATACTATTTATATGTGTGTGCACCCATGCGTGCATGAATTTAGGTCCGTATCGCTGCACCGTTGAGCTATGTTACCAGCCCTAAAAGGGGTGGTGGGTTTTTGGGTTTTGTTTTTTGTTCTGTACTAGGCAATGAACCTAGGATTTTACACTTGCTAAGTAGACACTCCACCACTGAGCTATTTTTCCAGTCCTGGCTTCTTTTTAAAAGACTGTCTTCCTAGGCTGATCTTGAATTCACAAGTCCTTTGGCTTCAGCTTCCTGAGTTCTGCATTTCATGTTATTGCAAAAAAGTTACTGTGAAAGATATAAAGTACATAAAAGAGAAGAGAACACAATATACCACTATTAATTTAAAGCAATTGTTTGTTTGTTTTTTGAGACAGGATCACCATGTATTCACGGCTGGCCAGGACCTTGCTATGTATATCTAGTCTTGATCCACCTGCCTCTGCCTCTGCTGAGATTAAAGGTGTGCTCCACCATTTTGTATCCAATAGGTCCTAAGTCTTTTATACTTATCTGTTATTTCTGTTCACTAATGGACATATACTGATTTATTCTTAACTGAATTTTATAACCTTTTTTTTTTTTACCCCCCTCTGTATTTGTCTATATTTGTAGAACAACCTCTAGGTTAATGAATGGATCATAGCTGAGTGTGGTGGCAAATCCCCTTAACCCCAGTACTTGGGAAGTAGAGGCAAGTGGATCCTGGAACTCTCTGAGATCCAGGCCAGGCTGGTCTACATAGTGAGTTCCAAACCAGCTGGTGCTACAGGGAGACCCCATCTCAAAAAACAAAAAAATAAACACTGAACCCCCCCTCAAAACAACCAAAAATTTTATTATATATATATATATATGTCAAAAATATAACCAGAAAAAAATGCATACTTAAACCTGGAATTTTCTTTTTTTTTTTTCTTCGTCTTTTCGAGACAGGGTCTCCCTGTAGCCGCAGCTCTCCTGGAACTCTGTAGACCAGGCTGACCTTGAACTCACTTGATCCTCTCCGCTCCCAAGTGCTAGGATTAAAGGCGTGCACGACCACGCCCGGCTAAACCTGGAATTTTCTTAAACCCAAACAATTTTAGGGTTCTGATAGGATTTGAACTTTATATATGTATACTTCCTAAATATGAATGTATGAATTAATGAACAAATCTCAGACTTTAAAAAATAGCCTTTTGCCAAGTTCTTCTCTTTTGATGTTATAGTAAAATATGAAGGAAGAGGACGAAATGAAATAACATTTGCCAGATGAATAATGTGAATTGACTAGTCACTGGGGATGGAACCTGGCCTCAAGTATGCTATTGAGAGTGCTATACCACTGACCTGCATCTCTATCTTTTCTTTTATTTGTTATTTTGAGACAGAATCTCATTAAATGCCCTGGGCTAGTCTAGAACTTACTCTGTAGCCCAGTGAGGGCTTGAAATTTCAGTACTCCTGTCTCTACCTCCAGAGTAGCCAGGATTATAGGCCTGAGCCAACACTTGTTTTGAGAATACAAGTACTGGTTGCTATTTAGAGTCAGGAGACGAAAAGGAAGCAAATCAAATTGAAGGAATAAAGATGGTAAATTGACTTTTAAGTTCATTATTGAAAGAAAAGATGTTGTTTTGTGCATTGAAAGAATACAGGCTTGCCAGGCTTAATGATGGTATGTGCCTATAATCCCAACAGATGAGAGAAACAGGAGTTGAAGGTTTTTCTCAGCTATGTAGTCACTTGGAGACCAGCCTGGGCTGTATGAGACTTTGCCATAAAACAAAACAACCTCCAAGATACAAGCTTACTGGAATTTATTTACTATAGAAATTATTTATTTATTTATTTATTATTTTTATGTGTATGAGTGTACAGTCTGCATGTAGGTTAGTGCACCAATGTCGTGCAATGCCACGGAGGTCAGAAAAGGGCGTCGGATTCCCCTGGAACTGGAGTTAAAGACCGTTCTTAGCCGCCATGTGGATGCATGGGTCCTCTGCAAGAGCAGTCAGTGCTCTTAACTGCTGAACCATCTCTCCAGCTCCTTATTTATTTATTTATTTATTTATTTATTTATTTATTTATTTATTTATTTAGTCTTTTGGAGACAGGGTCTCCCTGTAGCCCCAGCTGTCCTGGAACTCACTCTGTAGACCAGGCTGGCCTTGAACTCACAAAGATCTGCCTGCTTCTGCCTCCTGAGTGCTAGGATTAAAGATGTGCATCACCACGCCTGGCAAAATTTATATTTTTTAAAAATTAATTTTAGGGGCTGGAGAGATGGCCTAGCAGTTAAGAGCGCCGACCACTCTTACAGAGGACCCGAGTTCGATCCCCAGCACCACATGGCGGCTGAGAACGGTCTGAAACTCCAATTCCAGGAGAACTCCAGTTCCAGGGGAATCCGACACCCTCTTCTGACCTCCGCGGCTTTGCACGACACGGGTGCACACACTTGCATGCAGACAGTACATTCATACACATACAGAAATAAAAAAAATTAAAAATATATATTAAAAAAAGCAGGATCTGCTGCACAGCAGTATCCTTGAAAAAAAAATTAATTTTATAGCTGGGCATGGTGGCACACACCTTTAATACCAGCACTTGGGAGGCAGAGGCAAACAGATATTTTTGTATGTGTGCATGATGTGGGCACACATGCTTTAGCACACAGGTGGAAGTCAGAAGACAACTTTGTGGAATCAGTTTTCTCCTTCCATTTTTATTTGGATTCCAGGAATCAAACTTAGGTTACCATGCTTTCATGGCTAAGATATCTTGCCAGAAATTCATATTTTAATCTAGTTTCTTATTTGAGCCATTTTCTTCCAGATGCTGATTTCAGCTATAATTAATGGGCTGAATTTACTAAAGTCTTCCTGGTTATTCATTAACCTCTTTCCACTTGACTGCTTTAACAAGTTCACCAAAATCTACTGCATGATAGTCGGAACACTCAAGAGCCAGAATTATTACTATTTGGTTTCTAGTGTACTGTCAAATGAGAAAAGTTAATTTTCATGTGTGTGTTATAATAATAGGTAGGAAAATAAAATAAAAAAAAATAATAGGATTGTTTAGATCAGGACTTCTTAAACTTTTTCTACTCATAACCACTTTTCAAGCGAGTTATTTTTATGTGACCCTGGGTACTTAGGTATATAAAGTCAATATACAAACTTTGCATGGTGGTACACTCCTTTGCTAGGATAGCTGGGGCTACAGGGAGACCCTATCTCAAAACTAACAAATAAGAAAATTAAATCAGTAAACAAATCAAACTTTTATTGATGATAAATCATAAATTTATTTTAAAACAATTATTTGTTAAACATATAATGTGGTTGTATATTTTTTTTTATTTTTTTTAAAGTTTTTGCTTTTAACTTTATTTATTTTTCTTATGTGCATGAATGTACTGTCTGCATGTAGGTTTGTGCACCCGTGTTGTGCAATGCTGTGGAGGTCAGAAGAGGGTGTCTGATTCCCCTGGAACTGGAGTCAAAGACAGTTCTCAGCCGTCATGTGGGTGCTGAGAATCGAACCCGGGTCCGCTGCAAGAGCAATCGGTGCTCTTAAATTGCTGAGCCATCTATCTAGCCCAGTTGTATATATATATAT
>VZQC01001442.1:4474780-4547242 GCA_009823505.1 Rhizomys pruinosus
ATATATATATATTTATTAACTTTCTTTTATGTGCATGAGTGTTTTGCTGGAATGTTCATAAGCATACCTGTGTCATGAGGTGCCATGGAGACCAGAGGGGGTGTTGGAGCCCCAGAAACTAGCTGCTCTTAGCCCTTGAGCCATCTCTCCAGACCCAAGATTAATTTATTTTTATGTGTAAGAAGGTTTGCCTGCACATATATATGTGCACCACCTGCACACAGTGCCCACTGAGGCAAGAGAGGGCATTAGAGCCAAGTGTGGTGGCGCATGCCTTTAATCCCAACACTCAGGAGGCAGAGGCAGGGGCTCTGTTTGAGGCCGGCTTGATCTGCTTACAAAGTTCCAGGCCAGCCAGGGCTATATAGTGAGATCCTGTCTCAAAAAAAAAGAACAAGAAAAGAAAAGAAATAAGCCAGGCATTGTGGTGCACACCTTTAATCCCAGCATGAGGCAGGTGGATCTCTGTGAGTTCAAGGCCAGCCTCATCTATGTAGTGAGTTCTGGGGCTACAGGGAGACTCTGACTCAAAAAGACTTAAAAAGAGGGCATTAGATCCTCTGGACCTGGAGTTCTAGATGGTTGTGAGCCACCAGGGTTTTGTTTTTTTGTGTGTGTGTGGGTGGGGGGGTTCCCTGGGAACTGAACCCAGGTCTTCTGCAAGAGCAACAAGTACTCTTAACCATAGATCCATCTCTCTAGCCCCAAGATAGGGTCTTGTTATTTAGCTCCGGGTGGCCTCAACTCATAGTGTAGACCAGGTTGTCCTGAACTTTTGGTAGTCTTTCTTCTTCTGCTTTCCAAGGGCTGAAATTACAGGTATGACCACCATATCTGGCATTATCAAATACTTCTTAACCCTCTGGTTTCGTTAGGCAACCCATGTTCCAAGATTTGGCGGCTAGAGAGAATGCTCAGTGGTTAAGGGCACTTATTAATCTTGCAAAGGACCCAGGTGGCTTTTTCACTTTTAACTCCATGGTAACTGTCTATAACTCCAGTTTTGGGGGCTCCAGCACCCCTTCTGGTCTCCATGGGCACTGCATGACACTGGTATGCTTACGAATATTCCCTGGGCACCTGCATGATATGTAGGTAAACTCTTAAAGCTATATATACATACACATAATAAATAAATCTTTAAAAGCTGGGGTTTAGATAATAGGAGAGCAGGAAAGTAGATAATTTTCACTAGGTAAATTTCACTATGTCATACTTTGCATGCAGGCTATAGAGCACTTTGACATGTTATTTCATTTCATTATTTTACTATCTGGGAGGTATAGTTATTACTTCCATATTACAAATCCTGGATGAATGATAAAAAGACTTAATTTGGTATTAATAGAAGAGTCAGATTTTTTTGTTTTGATTATTTTATTTTTATTTTTATGTGTATAAGTGTACTGTCTGCATGTAGGTTGGTGCACCCATGTCGTACTATGCCACGGAGGTCAGAAGAGTGTGTCAGATTCCCTGGAACTGGAGTTAAAGAGGGTTCTTAGCTGCCATTTGGGTGCTGGGAATCAAACCCAGGTCCTCTGCAAAAGCAGTCGGTGCTCCCAACTGCTGAGCCATCTCTCCAGCCCGTTTTGATTTTTAACACAAAATGTCTTAGGGGCTGGAGAGATGGCTTAGCAGTTAAGAGCACTTGCTCCTCTTGCCGAGGACCCCAGTTCAGTTCCCAGCACCCACATGGCAGCTAACAACCATCTGTAACTTCAGTTCAAGGGAATCTAGTGCCCTCTTCTTGCTTTTGTGAGCATTTCACACAGAAGTGCACTAATTTATATGCAGGCAGAACACTAATGTACATAAAATAAAAATTGTGGGTTTTTTTAATTTTTAATTTTTTTTGGTCTTTTTGAGACAGGGTCTCCCTTTAGTCCCAGCTGGCCTGGAGCTCACTCTGTAGACCAGGCTGGCCTTGAACTCACAGAGATCTGCCTGCCTCTGCCTCCCGAGTGCTAGGATTAAAGGCATGTGCTCTGCTTGATGTTTTTTTTTTTTGCTTTATTTTTAATGGTATGTTGTGTTGTATATTGTATGCATGATGTACGTGCACCTCTGTCGTGCAGTGCCTACTGAGGACAGAGGAGGGCATCAGATCCCCTGGAACTGGAGTTAAGGATAGTTGTTAACCAACATTTGGGTGCTGGGATTCGAACTTGGGTTGTCTGCAATAACAGCCAGTGTTGTTAACCACTGAACGATGGCCCCTGTTTGATTAATTTTTTTTTTTAAAAAAAGCTCTTTCAGAGGGCTAGAGGTTGGTTCCTAGCATCCATGTTAGGCAGCTAACAACCACCTGAAAATCCAATCTAGGAATCTGTGCTCACGTCTGGCCTCTGAGGGCATCTGAACACATGTGCATAAATTCACACACACACACAAAATAAGAAATTTATTTTCTAAGGCGTCCTGCTTTAGCACATCTTTAAAATTATTTTTATTATTTATTTCTTATGTATTGAGTGTACTGTCTGCATGGCAATGGGCACCCATGTCCGTGCAGTGTGCGGATGTCAGAAGAGGTGTTGGATTCCCTTGGAACTGGAGTTACAGAGGGTTCTCACCACCATGTGGGTGCTGGGATCACACCCAGGTCCTCTGCAAGAGCAAGTCAGCGTTCTCAACCGCTGCCATCTCTCCAGCCCCTTTAGGGACATATTTAATACCAGCAACTGTCCTAGACATATCTACATTGCGAGTCCCAGGCCAGCCAGGGGCTACATAGTAAAGTGTTGTTGATTTGGGTTTTCTTTTTTTAATTTAAAAAAAAAAAAAAAAAAAATGAATGTACTGCCTGCAGGTAGGTTGGTGCACCCCGTGTCGTGCAGTGCATGGGGTCAGAAGAGGCGTCAGATTCCCTGGAACTGGAGTTAAAGAACGTTCTCAGACGCATGGGGTGCTAGGGATCGAACCCGCGGGTCCTCTGCAAGAGCAGTCCGCAGCGCTCTTAACTGCTAGGCCATCTCGCCAGACCGTTGTGTTGTTTTTTTAAAGAAAAAAAAAAAGAAAAAAAAAAAAATTTAAAGATTAAAAAAAAAAAAAAAAAGAGCCTGGGGTGTGGCACTCACCCCCCTTTACTCCTAGCAGAGGGCAGAGGATAGGTGGATTTCTATGAGTTTCAAAGGCCAGCCTGGTCCTAGAGAGCGAGCTCCAGGCCACTAGGACTAAAGGGAGACTGTCTCAAAATACCAAAAAAGTGGGCTGGAGAGCGGCCCTAGTCGGTTTAGAGAGCGCCGGACCGCTCTACAGCAGGAACGGGGTTCGATCCCCCAGCATCCACATGGCGGCCGAGAACTAAACGATCTACCGTGAACCTTCATTTACTCGCCACCTCGACACGCTTCTTCACACGGAGGATCTTCACAGGCTCCATGTCTAGGGTTTAGAATTACGGCACACCTTCTTCTGACCTCCGCGATTGCAACGATCACGGGACAGACTTGCATGCAGACGTAACATTCCTATAACATATGAAACTAAATAAAAATTCATAAAAAAAATTAAAAAAAAAAACACCTAAAAAGGAAGGAAGGAAGGGAAGGGAAGGGAGGGCGGGAGAGGGAGCGGAGGAAGGAAGGAAGGACGAGAAGGAAGGAAAGGAGAAGGAAGAAGGCAGGAAAGGAAGGAAGGCAGAAAAACATCCCAATGCCTCACCGCCAGATTACTTATCGTTCTATTCTACAGTGTTAATAGTTGTATGGGTGTACCATCAAAGACTCACCTTAACCACAGATGACTACAGCAAGGCATTTTAATTTCAGCTTCTCGTGCACAATGAGCAAGGAGCTGGAACCACCCAACCGCCCCTCAAACTGCGTGGATAGAGAAATGTGGTACATCTACACATGGGAAGGTTCTCTGCAGGAGTAAGAAAGATCGACCTCACCAGCTTCTCAGGAAATGGCTGGAGCTTGAGGGACATCATTGCTGAGTGAAGTAACACAGGTCCCCAGAAAAACAAATAGACATATGGTATCTCCCTTCATTGGGATCCTGTGGCCAACTAACCTACGTTGCAAAGTATTTCTTGTGTAGGGGCCCTGAGCTTTTGTACAAAGCAGTCTGGGCGTAATGCATATTGGAAACAACAACAACAACAGAAAGGAGTGCAATCAAGAACTGACTGAAACAGTGAACTTCTGCTCAAAACAGTCAACTTCCTCATGGAGAATATTGAGAAAGACTGAGAAAGAGATGAAAAGCATGTTTGGCAGAATGCATGAGCTCTGTCGGGGTGGAGGAATGGGCGGGAACACGGGTCTAGATTTGTTAAAATAAAAATAAATTTATGTGAAAAAAAAAAGTTGTATGGGGCCGGGCGTGATGGCGCACGCCTTTAATCCTAGCACTTGGGAGGCAGAGGCAGGCGGATCTTTGTGAGTTCGAGGCCAGCCTGGTCTACAGAGTGAGTTCCAGGACAGCTGGGACTACAGGGAGATCCTGTCTTGAAAAGACCAAAAAATAAAATAAAATAAAAAATAAAAAAAAATAAAAGTTGTATGGGGCTGGAGAGATGGCTCAGAGGTTAAGAGCACCTACTGTTCTTGCAGAGGACCTGGGTTCGATTCCCAGCTCCCACATGGCGGCTAAGAAACTCCAGTTCCAGGGGAATCCAACACCCTCTTCTGACCTCCACAGCGTTGCACGACACAGGTGCACCTACCTACATGCAGACAGTGCAGTCATATGTTTAAAATAATAAATAAAAATTTAAAAAAATGTTGCCTAGCATGTTTGAAGCCCCAAATTCAAGCTTAAACAGTTTTTAAAAATATTTTATTTATTATTTTAATTTTAATTTTTTTTGAGACAGGGTTTCAACTGTAGCCCCAGCTGGCCTGGAACTTGCTCTGTAGACCAGGCTGGCCTTGAACTCACAGAGATCCACCTGCCTCTGCCTCCTGAGTGGTAGGATTAAAGGCATGTGCCACCACCCCGGCTTAAAGATGGTTTTTTAGCCACCATGTGGGTGCTGGGAATAGAACCCAGGTCCTCTGCAAGAGCAGTCAGTGCTCTTAACCACCAGACCATCTCTCCAGTCCTAGTTAAACAGTTTTGTTTTTTTTTTTTGTCTTTTTGAGACAGGGTCTCCCTGTAGCTCCGGCTGGCCTTGAACTCACAAAGATCTGCCTGCCTCTGCCTCCCAAGTGCTAGGATTAAAGGCGTGTGCCACCACACCTGGCAGTTAAACAGTTTTTAAGTACATTTTATTCATTTATTTTGTGGTGGTAAGAACCTGTTGGGGGTCAAAGGACAAATCATAGGGTTTTGCTCTCTCCTACCGTGTGGGTTCTGGGGATTGAACTTGGGTCCTTAGACCTAGCAGCAGATGCCTTTATCCACTGAACCATCCCACCGACTCAATTTTTGAAGTTGTATTTTGTTAATAGAGGAGATGGGTGTATAATTTCAACAGTTTGGAAAGTGCTACTTTAAAATAATTGGTTTGTGCTAAAAATGAAACATCAAAAGGCAATGAGTTCAGTTTGGGACATGTGAAATTGAGATGCTTGTGGGATATGAGACTATAAAAGCAAGGAAAATGAAGTTCTTTCTGCACCAATTTATATTCTGGTGTTTGAAAACAGGTAATAAATAATTATGAAATGTCAGGGATGAAAATAGGCAGATCCCTAGAAACAATGACAATTATTGGTTACCAGGGACTCAGGAGGTGTGGGTATGGAGGATAACCTCTAATGGGTGTGGGAGTTTTTGTGGTTGTTTGTTTTGTTTTGTTTTGTTTTTCAGGATCATTAAGGTGTTCACAAAGCTGCACAACTTTGGGGTTATATAAAATGCACTGCATCACATCCTTTCAAAAGGGTCAACGTTTTTTTTTTTTTTTTTTTTTCTTTTGGAAACCCAGCCCCCCTTTAGTCCAAGCTCACCTGGAACGCACGTATTATGTAGTTCAGGTTGGCCTTGAGCTCAAGAGATCTCTGCCTGCACTACAAGGTCCTGTTTTAGTTCACGGAATCAGAATGGAAAGCAGATTAAGAGAGAAAAGACCAGCTCTCAGGAGGTTAGAGGCCAGGTGATCTCTGTGCAAGTTCAAGCCAGGCTTGGGGCTAAGGGAGATCCTGTCTTGAAGAGAGAGAGAGAGAGAGAGAGAGAGAGAGAGAGAGAGAGAAAGTACTAGAATGATTTGTTTTTGGTTTTTTTTTGTTGTTTTTTTAATGATTTGTTTTTTAAATTGGGAGGTCAGAATACTTTAAGTGATACTTCATTTGTTTAGAGAACTAAAAGGAAAGAGTGAATAAGCAATGGGAATATATAGAGAATGAATTTTCTGAATGAAGAGTGGCAAGTACAGAGGTGTTGAGACCGAGCAGCTATGAGGGTAAATTGAGGAATGCAAGCATAGTGTTGCTGGAGCGTAGGAGGTAAGAAGAGTTGTAGGCAGTAGTGTTAGAAAGACACTAAAGACTTAGAGGGCTGGGCGTGGTAGTGCACTCCTTTACTCCCAGCACACGGGAGGCAGAGGCAGGTGGATCTCTCTGAGTTCAAGGCCAGCTTGTTCTACATAGTGAGTTCCAGGTTAGCTGGGGTTACAGAAAGACCCTGTCTCAAAAAGAACCCCCCCCCAAAAAAAAATGACAATTAAAAGACTTAGATGGATTGTTTGGATTACAGTGCAGATCATAAACTGTAAGAGAGGAAATGAGGAGATAATTGAATTAGACCAGGTGAGATTATTGGTTCAGGGGAGTGGAACCAATCTGCTGGAATTCTTCATCTAAGAGAAAACAGTGAGAAAGAAGGAGAAGGATTCCTTCCTTACCAAAATAGTGATGGGGCATGAAGAGAATCCAGTGAAGGAAGAAAAGAAACAGAAGATAGTTAGTGGAGAGAGTGGCTTCCTGAAAGCAGCGGTGGTCAACATATCAGGAATGAGAATAAGTCAGTTACAGGATTTATTGGTAAGAGCAATTTGAATGGAGCGCTGTGAACAGAAGCCAAGTTGCAGGTGAGGAAAGTAGATGAGGAGAGGGTGTAGCACAGATTGCTGAGACAACTGTGCAGAGCTGCTACTGTGAAGGAAGCCCAGGTGGAAAGGGGAGAGGCTGCAATGGGAATATCAGGAATCTTTGGGGTGGGGAGTTGACAGAGTCAAACCTTCATCTCTTAAATAACTTGGCTAAGGTAACACAGCTCTTCCTACCTCTTAGTTATTGCAAATGATATTAGCATACAGTACCGTCCCCCCATTGGAAGATACATTCCATATGCCTGTTGGATGCTTGAAACTATTGATAGTGCTAAGTCCTACATAGTATGTTTCTTCCTATATGCACATACTTAAAATAAAAGTAGTTTATAAGCCCATGCTTGATGGTACGTGCCTGAACTTCCAGCACTCAGTAGGTAGAGTCTGGAGACTTACTGCACGGTCAAGGTTAGCCTAGGGTATATAGAACCCTATCTCAAAAAATAAAACAAAACCAGTGTTGTTGGTACAGGACTTTAATCCCAGCCCGCTGGGAGGCAGAGGCAGGTGAGTCTCCTGAGTTCAAGGCCAGTCTGGTCTACATAGCCAGTTACAGGCCAGCTAGGAGACTCTGTCTCTAAAAAAATGTGTTTATTAATTACTATTATGTGTGTCTGTGTTTCAGCAATTCATTATTTTTTGTAAAAACCTTGCTTCTATCTCTGTGACTTATTCCTGATAAGATGACTTAAAAAAAAGTACAAGTCTGATCTTTTTTCGTGTGTGTGTGTGTGTGTGTGTGTGTGTGTGTGTGTGTATGTGTGTATGTGTGTGTATGTCTTTTTGAGAAGGGGTCTCCCTGTAGCCTCAGCTAGCCTGGAACTCACTATATAGACCAAGTTGGCTTTGAACTCACAGAGATCTGCCTGCCTTTGCCTCCTGAGTGCTGGGATTAAAGGCGTGTACCACCATATCTGGCTCCTTGTCTTTTGAGGCAGGCCTTTTCTCACTATATAGCCTATACTGGCCCTCTTTGAATTTAATAATTTGCTTACTTGTGTTACTAATCTCATACTGCGACTGTCTTTCCCTTTCTGACACATTAATTACCCAGCTTTGAACTTCCTGCCTCTTTTAAAAGCTCTTAAAACTCATAGCTCTTCTCCTGTTCACTGGTGGATACCTGTATACCTTACTTTTCTTTTTCTTCCTCACTACTGACAGCCCTAATAAAGCAGCTTGCCTCCTGTTTTCTTGACCTTACTAGAATTCTGATACTCTGGCTAAGACCTTTACTTCTGCTCCCTTGACTTCTGTAGATGTCTTCCTTACCTCTGTTTGAACACCAACATGCCATGCTAAAACAAGTTGTCCATTAATAAAAATGCCTTCTTTGGAGCTGGGGAGCTGACTCAGTGGTTAGAGCACGGGCTGCCCTTGCAGAGGACCAGGGTTTGGTTCCTGGCACCTATATGGCGGCTAACAACTATCTATAACTCCAGTTCCTGAGAATCTGATGTTCTCTTCGGATGCCCATGGGCATTGCATGACATGGGTCTGCTTATATACATGTAGACCAAATACTTTATTTATATATATATATATATGATATCAAAATATCTATATCTAGCTAGAGAGATGGCTCAGCCGCGTTATTAGTAGCCTGGAGTGCTCTTGCGAGAAGACTGTTGGTTTCATTCCTAGCACTCCATGGCAGCTAGCATTTGTCCCTAACCCCAGTTCCAAGGGATCTGATGCCCGCATCTGACCTCCATGGCATTGAATACACATAGCGACAAACCGTACAACTAAAGCAGAGCAATATACTCATACACATTTCTTTTTACAAACTGAAATAAACAGCCAGGCGTGGTGGCGCACCCTTTATCTATCACTTGGAGGCAGGGAGGATGGATCTTTGTGAGTAAAAGGCAGCCTGGTCTACAGAGTGAGTTTCAGGACAGACTGGGCGGCTACAGGGAGACCCTGTCTTGAAAAGGCGCAAAAAAAAAAAAAAAAAAAAAAAAAAGAAAAAAAACAATATAAAAATTAGAATAAAAAAAATCTAAAATACTTTCATCGTGCGTGGTCTCTGATATACCCACATGAGCCAAGACTTCCTTTATACAATGCCTTCCCCCTCCCGCTTAGGCTCTACAGCCTTGGATGAATGTCCCTATCTATACTTGCTTGGATTACAACTTCCTTGTGATACGTTCCACTCCTCTCACATGGACACTCTGTTCAGCTGCAGTGTAATATCTGGTACCCAGCCTTCAGCAGCTTTTTATGTTGGTATCCCCATTACTCCTTAAGTCCTGGCACTGTGTGTGGAGCACCCCCACATAGCCAGCCTTTCCTGTCCTGTGTTGGTCTTGAAAACATGCTGGGCTTTCCTCACTCTCTCCCATGTATTCCCTTCTTATTCTGCTTAGGCTTCTACTACCTGAGCTGGGCTCTCTACATGTTTCAGTTCTTACTAGGTTTCTAACCTCATATACTAGACCACCCTCTTGTCATGCATGGATTCTCTTTTCATCCCATTTTATTGGGCTTCAGCATCCCAAGTTGAGCCATCTGCATAGATCCATTCTTCATTCTGCTTGGGGCTCTTTACTCTCCTTCTCCTCGCTCTCTCTCTTCACCTCTTTACTCTCTTTTTCGGCTACGCGCACGTAAGAGTCCCTCTACAGACATTGCCTCATGTTACTTGGTCTCTGTACTACCGTTTTCTCCCTCTCCAGTTATGCTTTCCTCATCCTGTTTAGGCTCTGAAACTCCTTGCTAGGCTTCCCCCATCCCCTGTAGATACCTTCTTCCCTACTAAGTTAATGATGTCATTTCTTGGCCTCTCTTGACCCCTGTTGAATTCATGCTCCCACTTACACTTTGGGTGTTCTTTGTTTCTTGGGTTGTTGTTCCCTCCTGCCTCAGTTTGCTGAGTTTAGGATCAAGCCTGTCCCCACCCATCCCCACGTTTATAGTTGCACATCTTGAAATATGTATTCATGTTACGATTTTGGCATAAGCCTTAAGTGTTTCACTTAATGATATGTGGATCCTCTATAACTTCATTATCAGGTTTTGTGTGTCTGTGAGTATAACTATAATTTTTTTATTATTTTATTTTATTTTTGTTATGAATTACTATCTGATATGGTAGGTATGGTGCCACACATGTCATGCAGTCTGCTGAGGTCTAAGAGTGGGTTTCTATGGTATTCCCCTGGAACTGGAGGTTAAAGATGTTCCTAGCCAGCCATGTGAGGTTTGGGGAATCGAACCCTGGTCTTCCACAGAGGAACAGCTGTGGCTACTAAACTAGCTGACATCTCTCCAGGCCCCAACTTAAGTAATTTTAAAAAACATCCAAAAGAGAAAAAAAAAAGGTCTCTGACGTGGTGGCACACAACCTTTTTTTTAAACTTTCCATTTCTCCACCTGCGTTTTTTTTTTTTTTTTTTTTTATTTTGTGAGTGGCGTGCATCGGTAGGAGTTTGAACTCGTGTCTTGCAGTGCTGGGGAGGTCAGAAGAGGGTGTCGATTCCCCTGGAACGGGGTTAAGAACAGTCTCAGCACACATGTGGGGCTGGAGATCGAACCAGGTCCTCTGGGTTTCTGCAAAGAAATTATTATTTGTTTGGTTATTTTTGGACAGGGTTCCCCTTAGCTGCTCCAGCTTGTCCGGAACTCCTCTGTACACCAGGCTGGCCTTGATCACAGATCCACATCCTTGCCTCCCAAGTGCTAAGATTACAGTAGGTCGTGCCACCACGCCCTGGCTACAAAAAGAAACGTACTTAGACCCATTTGTTGTGGTTGGAGGATGGTCATCGCACGTTGACGTGTTCCGACTGCTCTTGCCGGTGACCTGGGCGACTCCCCAGCACCCACTGGTTGGCTGAGAACCGTGCTTTGCCTCCAGTTCCAGGGGATCTCTGAGCCCTCTTCTGACTCTTGGTGTTGACCGACATGGGTGCACAGATCGCATGGCAGACAGTACATTCATACACATACAAAATAAATAAAATTAGTTTGGGCTGGTGGTGGTGGCCAACATGCCTTTAAATCCTAGCTAGCATCTGGAGGAGAAGCAGAGGCAGGTGGATCTTGGTGAGTTTCAACACAGCCGGTCTACAGAAGTGAGTTCACGGCCCGGGGGCTACAGGAGGACACATGATGTCTCGGAAAAAGACCCCCCCCCAAAAAAAGAAAAGAAACAAGAAAATAAAGAAAAAAAATTAAATATCAAAAAAAACTAAAAAGAAAAAAATACATTTTAAGTATTTTTTGGTGTGTGAAAATGCTAATCTTGAGAGAGAAAAATATTTGTTATACCATATTAAAATGTCTGTGGAACTATCTAAGTTTTCTTTGTGTCTGTTCCCCAAAATTGTATAGTATGTTCTGTTTTATATTATTTAAAATTACCTTAAAGTAGCTTGAGAGATGATTCGTGGTTAAGAGCTCGGCTGCTCTCCAGGAGGACTTGGGTTAGTTTCAGCATCCATGTCAGCCAGTAATTGTCTGGTCAGTTTTCAGGGAATCTGATTCACCTTCGGGGCTTCCTGCTGGATATTGCACATGCATAAGTACCTACTGGAACATACGCAGCCAAAACTATGAAAATAAAAATAACATAAATATAATAGCGGGCATGTGGCGCACACCTTAGAATCCTTAGCACCTTGTGGAGGCAGATGGCCGGTGATCTTGTGAATTCAAGGCCACCCTCCTACAGCAGTGAGTTCCAGAAGCTGGGACTACAAGGAGATCTCCTGAACTTGGAAAAAAAAGACGTCAAAATAAAAACGTACCACGAGATGTAAGTTTTGGTATGTTTTGGAAAACAAATAAATTAAGCCTGAGCATACTAATTTATGCTAATTTTAAATAGGTAAACAGCAAACTAGAAATTGCTTTAAATTCAACCTAGAAGAACTTTTCTTAAAACAAGACTCACCTACCAGTCTTCATTAGCATGCTCTCGCTTTCAGACAACAAAACTCTTCCCTTGGATCCTGGCAGCACAGCAGTTTTCATGGAGATGCCCAGTATGACTGACTGTCATAGCCTGATTTTTTTTTTTTTTTAAAGCAAATGTGAATTGGCTGTCGTCTTACATGCGTAATTGTTGATAAGGCAGCACTCGAGATGTCAGCTGTTCAGAGTGTTGATTGAAACCACTGACGGCTTGGGATTAAATAGCTAATTACGATATTAATGAAAAGCAGAAAGAATCAAGGTAATTATACAATAAACAGGTATATTATCGTCTCCTCACCCCTTCCTGTTTTTTTTTTTTCTTACGAATGAGGTTTTGAGGATTAAGAAAATGCTCAGATGGCTTATGGTAGCATCATTTATAAGGGCAATGGGGGTGTTTTTAAAAATGCTCATATTGGGACTGAGAGATAGAGTCAGAACTAGGACTCACTGACGCTACTTCCGAGGACTTGCGTTATGATTCTCAGCACACAGTGGTAGCTAACAACTATCCCTATGACTCCAGTTTCCAGGAGCGATTTTGGATGCCTCCTCTCTGGCCTTGATAGTTGCATACACTTGATGCACTTATACACGTTGTGCAAATGCACTCATACATATAAAATAAAAATTTTTAAAAAAAGCACATATAACTAAATGAAATATTAGAAGAAAAAAAAAAAATTTGTTTGTTTTATTGTTTGGTCTTTTTGAGACAGGGTTCCCTGTAGCCACAGATTGCCTGGAATACCACTGTGTAGACTACAAGCTGGCCTTAAAAATCACAGACGAATGCCTTCCTCTGCTCCGAGTCTAGGTTCAAGGTGGCTGCACCATGCCCAGCCCCAACATATTAATTTTATTTAGGTGATAAGTTTGCTGCAGTAATTAAGTTCTTATAGCATGCAATACCTATGGAAGGCCAGAGGAGGGTGTTGGATCCCTGGAAATGGAGCTACAAACAGCTGTTACCATGTGAGTGCTGGTAACCAAACCTAGGTCTTCTGCAAGACCAGCCAGTGTCTTAACCACTGAGCAATCTCTTCNGTATTAAAAAAAAAAAAAAAAAAAAAAAAAAAAAAAAAAGAAAGAGAAAATAACATATAAAAATTTAAAAATAAAATTTCTTCATCTTGCTTGGTCTCTGATATACCCACATGAGCCAGACTTCCTTTATCAATGCCTTCCCCCTCCCGCTTAGGCTCTACAGCCTTGGATGAATGTCCCTATCTATACTTGCTTGGATTACAACTTCCTTGTGATACGTTCCACTCCTCTCACATGGACACTCTGTTCAGCTGCAGTGTAATATCTGGTACCCAGCCTTCAGCAGCTTTTTATGTTGGTATCCCCATTACTCCTTAAGTCCTGGCACTGTGTGTGGAGCACCCCCACATAGCCAGCCTTCCTTGTCCTGTGTTGTCTCTGATAAACATGCTGGGCTTTCCTCACTCTCTCCCATGTATTCCCTTCTTATTCTGCTTAGGCTTCTACTACCTGAGCTGGGCTCTCTACATGTTTCAGTTCTTACTAGGTTTCTAACCTCATATACTAGACCACCCTCTTGTCATGCATGGATTCTCTTTTCATCCCATTTTATTGGGCTTCAGCATCCCAAGTTGAGCCATCTGCATAGATCCATTCTTCATTCTGCTTGGGCTCTTATAACTCTCTCTCTCTCTCTCTCTCTCTCACTCTCTTTCTCTCTTTCTCGTGCACGCGCGCACGTAGAGTCCTCTACAGACATTGCCTCATGTTACTTGGTCTCTGTACTACCGTTTTCTCCCTCTCCAGTTATGCTTTCCTCATCCTGTTTAGGCTCTGAAACTCCTTGCTAGGCTTCCCCCATCCCCTGTAGATACCCTTCTTCCCTACTAAGTTAATGATGTCATTTTCTTGGCCCTCTTGACACCTGTTGAATTATGCTCCACTCTACACTTTGGGTTTGTTCTTTGTTTCTTGGGGTTGTTGTTCCCTCCTGCCTCAGTTTGCTGAGTGTTAGGATCACAGACATGCACCACCATCCCCAGTTTATAGTTTGAACATTCTTGAAAATGTATTCATGTTAAGATTTTTGGAAATAAGCCTTAAGTGTTTCACTTAATGATATGTGGATCCTCTATAACTTAATTAAGAGTTTTGATTCTTCTGGGACAAACTTAAGTAATTTATTTTATTTTATTTTATTTTATTTTTTATGTTATGAATGTACTATCTGTATATAGGTAGGTAGGTGCACACATGTCATGCAGTGCTGCTGAGGTCAGAAGAGGGTTTTGGATTCCCCTGGAACTGGAGTTAAAGATGGTTCTTAGCCGCCATGGAGGTGTTGGGAATCGAACCCTGGTCCTCAGCAAGAGCAGTCGGTGCTCCTAACTGCTGAGCCATCTCTCCAGCCCCAACTTAAGTAATTTTAAAAAACATCCAAAAAGAGAAAAAAAAAAGTTCCTGACGTGGTGGCACACACCTTTTTTTTAAACTTCATTTCTACCTTAGTCTTTTTTTTTTTTTTTCTTTTTGTATGTGTCTGCATGTAGATTTGTGCATCCGTGTCGTGCAATGCTGTGGAGGTCAGAAGAGGGTGTCAGATTCCCCTGGAACTGGAGTTAAAGACAGTTCTCAGCCACAATGTGGGTGCTGGAGATCGAACCCAGGTCCTCTGGGTTTCATGCAAAGAAATTATTATTATTTTTGGTCTTTTTTGAGACAGGGTCTCCCTGTAGCTCCAGCTGTCCTGGAACTCGCTCTGTAGACCAGGCTGGCCTTGAACTCACAAAGATCCACCTGCCTCTGCCTCCCAAGTGCTAAGATTAAAGGTATGTGCCACCACGCCTGGCTACAAAGAAATTATTTAGAAAATATTGTTGTGGTTGGACGGATGGTCTAGCAGTTGAAAGTGCCGACTGCTCTTGCAGAGGACCTGGGTTCGATCCCCAGCACCCACATGGTGGCTGAGAACCGTCTTTGACTCCAGTTCCAGGGGACTCTGATGCCCTCTTCTGACCTCCTTGGTGTTGCACGACATGGGTGCACAGACCTGCATGCAGACAGTACATTCATACACATACAAAAATAAATAAAATTAGGCTGGGCGTGGTGGCACATGCCTTTAATCCTAGCACTAGGGAGGCAGAGGCAGGTGGATCTTTGTGAGTTCAAGGCCAGCCTGGTCTACAGAGTGAGTTCCAGGCCAGCTGGGGCTACAGGGAAACCATGTCTCGAAAAGACACCCCCCAAAAAAAGAAAAGAAAAAAGAAAAAAGAAAAAAAATTAAATAAAAAAAATAAAAAGAAAAAAATAATTGTTAAAGTATTTTTTGGTGTGTGAAAAGTAATCCTTGAGGAGAAAAATATTTGTTATACCATATTAAAATGTCTGTGGAACTCATAAGTTTTCTTGTTCCCCAAAATTGGTATAGTATGTTCTGTTTTATATTATTTAAAATTACCTTAAAGTAGCTTGAGAGATGATTCGTGGTTAAGAGCTCTGGCTGCTCTTCCAGAGGACTTGGGTTTAGTTCTCAGCATCCATGTCAGCCAGTAATTGTCTGGTCAGTTTCAGGGAATCTGATATCCTCTTCTGGGCTCTGCTGGTATTGCACATGCAGTACACTATACATACGCAGCCAAAACTATATAAAATAAAAATAAAATAAATAATAGCTGGGCATGGTGGCGCACACCTTTAATCCTAGCACTTGGGAGGCAGAGGCAGGTGGATCTTTGTGAATTCAAGGCCACCCTGGTCTACAGAGTGAGTTCCAGGCAGCTGGGACTACAAGGAGACCCTGACTTGGAAAAAAAAGAAGTAAAATAAATAAAGTTACCATAGAATGGTAATTTTGGTATGTTTTGGAAAAACAAATAAATTACAGTCTGGAGAACTAATATGAATACATATGTATGACAGCAAACTAGTAAATTGGCTTACATTTAAAAACTGAGAAAATTTTCTTAAAACAGAATATCACCTACCAGCTATTCTTAGACTCTAATCTTTCAGAAACAAAATCTTCACTGGACCTGCAGCCAGCACATTTTTCCAGTGGAGATGCCAAGTATGATGACTGTCAAGCCTGTTTTTTTTTTTTTTTAAAGCAAATGAATGCTGTCTCTTCAGTGCGTAATTGTTGGCACACTAGAGATGTCAGGCACTTTGTTTTAGAGTGTCTGATGTGAAACCTTGACGGCTTTGGGATTCAATAGCTAATTGAGATAGTTAATGGAAAAGCAGAAGAATAAGGTAATTATTACCAATAATAAGGTAATTATTAGTCTCTCCCCCCTTCCTGTTTTTTTTTTTTTTTACGAAGAGGTTTTGCAGGAGATTAAGAAAATGCTCAGATGGCTTATGGTAGCATCATTTATAAGGGCAATGGGGGTGTTTTTAAAAATGCTCATATTGGGACTGGAGAGATGAGTCAGAATTAAGGACACTGACTGCTCTTCCAGAGGACTTGGGTTCAGTTCTCAGCACACAGTGGTAGCTAACAACTATCCATTACTCCAGTTCCAGGAGATTTGATGCCCTCTTCTGGCCTCTGTGTATATTGCATACACTTGATGCACTTATACATTTGGCAAAGCACTCATACATACAAAAATAAAAATTTTTAAATGCTCATATTTAAAACAAGATGAAAGTATTTATAAGTGGAATTTTTTATTTTTTGGTCTTTTTGAGACAGGGTCTCCCTGTAGCCCCAGATGGCCTGGAACTCACTGTGTAGACCAAGCTGGCCTTAAACTCACAGAGATCCGCCTGCTTCTGCCTCCCGAGTGCTAGGATTAAAGGTGTGCGCCACCATGCCCAGCCCCAACATTTAATTTTTATTTTATGTATGAATGTTTTGCTTGCATGTATTAAGTTCATCTATGCATGCAATACCTATGGAAGCCAGAGGAGGGTGTTGGATCCCCTGGAACTGGAGATAGGTAGTTTCCATGTGAGTTCTGGGAAAGAAACCTGGGTCCTCTGCAAGAACAGCCAGTGTTCTTAACCACTGAGCAATCTCTTCAGTCCCAACTTACAGTCCTTTAAAACAGACCATCCTGTTTAAACCTTAGGGCTGCTGTGTGTGCCTGTGCCCTATCCTTGTATAACTGTACTTTTGTTACATTTGTTTTTTTTTTTTTCTGTTTGATTATATCTTTGTAAAAAGGAACACCAATGAATCTACTGTCTGATCAGGACTTTTTTCTTCTACTTTGTCCTATCTTATGTCTCCTATCAAAGGAAACCACTATATCCTCAACTTTATTAATCCCTTTTGTTTCATCACATACTTTTAATTTTTTTTTGGGGGGGAGGTCTTTTTCGAGACAGGGTCTCCCCATAGCCCCAGCTGTCCTGGAACTCACTCTGTAGACCAGGCTGGCCTTGAACTCACAAAGATCCGCCTGCCTCTGCCTCCTGAGCACTAGGGTTAAAGGCTTGCGCCACCACGCCCGGACTCATACTTTTCATTTTTTAATCATAACAATCCTCACATGTTTTCATGAGTAAGACCTATGTCAATGATTGTTTTGAGGTTAGATGAATGTATGTATATATGTATAGTATAATCTTTTGCATAGAGCCTAGCCCTTCAAAATGTTCAATAAATGGTAATTGTGTTACTAATATTGTTATTTTGATGAGACAGAATAGCAAGAAAAATATCTGTCTTTTCCCAGATGTTTCCTTTGGTTTGTCTTCCTAGACTCAGCTGGGGAAAGTGAGAAGGAAGTATGGGGCTTAGAGATCTTTCCACCTTTTTTCTGGAATAAACAATAACAGAATAAAGCTGTAGACAGTGGGATTTGGGCAATCAGTGCTTAGGACACAGAATCCCACCTGGGAGGGAGGAAACCAAAAGCTGTATTATTTAAAATTTTTCTTTTAATTTTATGCATGTGAGTTTTTTTGCCTGCATGTATGTTAAGTGCACAACATGTGTGCAATGCCCATGGGTGTCAGAAGAGGGCATTGGGTCCCATGGAACCGAAGTTTTGGATAGTTGTCAGCTGCCATGTGGATGCTGGGAACTGATGGTCTGGAAGAGCAGCCAGTGCTCTTAACCATTGAGCTATCTCTCCAACCTCCAAAAGCTGCACTATTAAGTTACAGATATTCTCCTTCTCTCTTACTGTCTGTGCCCTCAGGGCAGGATTTCTGTATTTCACTGTAGTGAAATTCGTCTATTCTTTTATAGCCAGGCTTGAAGAATCAAGGACTGAATTGATCTAGTAATAATCAGTAACATAAATCAATCAATTCGAGTTTATAGAACATGACCAAGTAAACGAGCCAACATGATCAAGCAAACAAGCCAGCCAGCTTAGTTTTACATTGTGGCCTTTATGCCATCACTTGAGAAACGTTAATGTTTTGGGTATCTGAAAATGGTCATTTCCTTTACCTCTTTTCCATTTGCCCTAGGCCCTTAATTCAAATTCTTGGTCTTGTGAATCTGCACCTCTTCTACTGTATTTCTTTATACCCTTGTTACCTACCTGGGCTCTTTTTGTTCTGCCTTGATAGAAATCATAGATAAGAAGAGCTTTTTTTATTTTTTGGTCTTTGTGCTGATCTTTTTTTTTGGTCTTTTTGAGACAGGGTCTCCCTGTAGCTCCGGCTGTCCTGGAACTCACTATGTAGACCAGGCTGGCCTTGAACTCACAAAGATCCTCCTGCCTCTGCCTCCCAAGTGCTAGGATTAAAGGCGTGCGCCACCACACCCGGCTGTGCTGATCTTGAGTAGCTCTAATACGTTGTGTTTGACGGTAAGGGGTAGCAGGTGGGGCCCTCTAGTGTTGTAGCTCCTTAGTTCTACAAAAGCTCTTCAGAATTAAGCTAGGAAAATTAGGATTCCTTAGCCCTTGGCACCTGCTGGTGTTGCAACTTCTGGGTATGCCTAGATATGTGGGTTCCTCAGCCCTTTAACAGCTCACATATTCTGGGATATCTGAGACCATAAATCGTAAAGGCTTTGACAACTCTCAGTCTTCCTGTGACTAGGGCCTACAGTTTCTCTTTTGGCTTTTTGAAGCCTTCTGTCGTTCTTCAGCTTCTGCTCTCTGTTCTTTGTCTGCTTTTGACTGTCTCTCCTGTTCCTGCCCTGGCAGTTCTCACACACTCTCCAGCTACCCTTTAGCTGTCAGGCACCAGCTACCTTGCCACTTTTGCATTTGGCTTGTAGTCGGTGGTTCCTGCTGCTTTCCTGACTCTGCTTCTTCTTTGTGTTACCAGCTCAGCCCTCCTTGCTAAAAGTAGCAAGAAAGGGGTGCTAGAAAGAAGCCCTTTATTAATTAGCTTTAATGTTGCAACACTAGGGGAAACATCACAGGGTGGTCTCCTTGCTGAGTCACTAAATGAGCCAAACAGCCTGGCCATACAAGCCAGAGAAGGAGGATGGTTTGCACTAATTGCATGCAGATGAAGATTTTTGCTTGCACCAAGCACAGTATTGTCCCTTTAGCACCAGTTACATCAGTCCTTCCCTAGGCCATTAGGGGACTTGCTCCATTTCTACCCTAAGTAGAAATGGTTGGAGAGTCATCTTCAGTTCACTGAAGCTTGTGATAGTAAAAAAGTCAGTACAAATAGTTTGAAATAGTCCTGGCTGAAGTTGCCCCATCAAAAGCTGAAGCAGTCAGCTGCAGTTACTGGGCAGTTTTCTCAAGGCATCTGTGGAGCATTCATAATGGCCACTGTTGGCATAAGGATAGTCCCGCTGACTAACCAAGCATCTTTTTGCTCAAAGCAGCCAGGGCAACAGTCCCAACAGCTGCCAACTAGGACATCATATTGCCTGATCTGCCAACATTTTGTCTTTTTTTTACTGGAAAATGAAACATCAGAAGTAATTCTTACAATTAGAACTTAAAAGAATTTATCAGTCTGGCCTGGGGCAGGAGAATTACAAGTTTAAGGCCAGCTTGGGCTATACAATGAATTCAAGGCTATCTGAGGTAATTTAGTGAAACTCTGTCTCTCAAAAAGTAAGAAGAGGGCTGGAAATATAGATCAGAGGTCAGAAAGAGGATGTTGGATCCCTGGGAATTGGAGTTACGGGTGGTTGTTAGCTGCCATGTGGGTGCTGGGACTCGAACCTGGGTCCTCTCCAAGAGCAGCCAGTCCTCTTAACCACTGAGGCATCCCTCCAGCCCCTTCTCTCGAGTTTTTTTTTTAATTCTTTCTCTCGAGTTTTAAATTAATTTTTTTTCTAGAGATGATCTTATAAAAATAAAAAATATATGGCAGAATGCATGATCTGGGATGAGGTGGGGTGGGGTGGGGGGAAGGGAAAGGGAAATATGCCTGAACTGAATTGGAAAATGATGTATGAAATTCACAAAGCATCAATAAAAAATTAAAATTATAAAGGAAGAAATCATAATTAAAAAAATAAATAAAAATAATAAAAAATAAACTCCACGCTAAAACAACAAAATCAGAGTAGAACCAATGGAAAATTCATTCTTCAATTTTCAATAACAAGATTATATACTAAAAGAACAAATATTTTCTAATAACTTTGCAACCTTCATGGAGTTAATTTGGGGGAATACATACTTCTCTTTTAAAAGATACTTATTTCATCCACATGTAATGAGGTTATCAACTAATTCTTTCAACAACTTTCTTCACAGAATCTGTCTATGATCTTCTCCCAAAGGAGTTACAGTTGCCTCCACCTAGAGAAACGCCTGTAGCATCCATGAGTCAGACAAGCGGTGGAGAGGCGGGCTCGCCTCCGCCTGCTGTAGTTGCTGCTGGTATGCACTTCATTTTATTTTGTTAAAGAAACTTGAGTATTATTCTGGCCAACATGAACAGTACTGGCAAAGTTCATACCTAAAAGAGTATGATTTGAGGGTTTATTTGAGGAGAGCTTAAAGAATGTACCTTTAACTTGAAAAGTATAACTTTTTGGTGTAATTATTCTTAAATTTTGGTACATTTGTAAGTGCTATCTCCTAAAATGGACTCATCTTCAAATATAGAAATCAGTTTAAAATTATTTGGTTGAGTGTACATATTAGGTTAAATACCAAGCTATGTAAATAGAAAATTATATTTGTGGTTTTATTTAACAAATATTTTTAAAGAGTTCCCCAAAGGGAATAATTTTATATGATCTGAAAAGGGACTCAAATTCACAAGTCTCTTCTGTTTACAGCATGGTAGCATAAAACCTTTAATTGAATTCACAGATTCGGGCCAGTCTCACTCTATGTGGTGAGTGCCAGGGCTACAAAGTAAAACCTGTTGAAAGAGAGAAAGAGAGAGAGAAAGAGAATTTAAAATATATATGGCCTCATAATAATTTTAAATTCATAGCAACTAATGGAAAAAATTGAATATAATTTTATGTAAATAAATTCTTGTGTCAATAAAAAATATTGAAAATGTTTGAAATTCATCAAGTATTTTTAACTCAGCTCTCAAATCATACACTTTGTAACTATATGAAATTGGTTCAAACTTTTGCTTCCAATTAGGGCAAAAGATTGATAGATAATAAAAAAAGTCTTGGTTAGTAAGAAATTAGTTTGAATACATTCCATAATAGTAGCTTGCCCAACTATAGTTCTTTTTTTTTAAGTTGGGATTAAAGATTGCTAAGTGTGTTTGCTTTAGAAAAAGGAATAAATAATATTTTTTCTGAAGTTTTAGCTGCCCTATAGAGGTTTCTTGCCTCACAGTACTTCTTGTCTTTAAAAAAAAGGTATTTAAAGTCCACTGGAACATTTATTTTTCCTTAAAAAGCATAAAGTTCTTTCAGGTTTCATAAAGAGTAACAAAGAAGAAGGCTGTGATTTTAGTGGCATTATTGGTACTATATCATTTCATGTGTTTTTCTTAGCTGTATTAACCTATGTACCATTAACCTGCTGTACCAATTTTTCTCAAACTGAAGAGTGCAGTATGAAACCTTTATGGTTGAGGACAGGAAAACTTTAAACATGACAAAGAGACATTGGCCCTGCTCACTGTTCATGTGTGGCCAGACATTTTCTAACAGTTTTTGTGGATTTAACTGTGAATTAGCAACCTTTTTAGTAATTGAATTGTTAGGGTGACTGGTTCACTTCTTACACACTGAATTCTAAACTGGCTCTGAATATTTTTCTGGTAGAGTTTTGAATCTAGTTTAAAAAAATTGTATCAGATAATAAAACAAAACATTTTAAAGAAGTATTTCACTTTAAATCCACATGTAGAAATTGACTAACTGACTTCTTTTGTGTCTTTTGAGATTGTTTTATAAGGACATGTTGAATCTGTGTAGAACTAAAAGTCTGTTTCTTCTGTGCTTTTTAACATCTGTTTACAGTAGATCCAGTTCCTTTTAAAAGCAGAAAAAAATGTTAGCTAAATTTAGAAAAAGAAAACATTTCTTTTAAATAATACCAAACTCAGTTTCAGAAATTCTTATGTATAAATGTTAAAAGTCCTTGATACTAATGAAAAGTTTTGCCCTTCTATGTAGTTGAGAAAACCCTCCGGGTAATTAGATTAAAAACTATGAGTTGAAACATCATGAAAATAAAAGATGTGACCAAAGGAAGAATCTTAAAGCTACATAGTATCTATGAGATAGATAAAATTGGTGAACTTGGATTGAACTCAGGATCTCATACATGATAGACAGGTGCTCTGCCACTAAACCGTATCTGTACCTCCCAGATTCTTACCTTGAAATCATTATAAATATGGTGAAGAGAATAAAAAAGTAACTTAGAGGTGGTGCATGCCTTTAATCCCAGCACTCTGGAGGCAGAGGCAGGCGGATCTCTGTGAGTTCAAGGCCAGCCTGGTCTACATAGTGAGCTCCAGGCCAGCTGGACTAAAGTGAGACCCTGTCTCAAAAAGACTTTAAAAAAGTAACGTAGAAAGTTTTCTTATTCTCACAGAATTTTTTATGATCTAAATTTAAATAATTCATTTTATTATTTACTTTTTCAGTAACCAACATAGTTTATTCTAGTATTCCAATGTCCAATGTTTTTATTAGAAATACTCTTTTATGCCGGGCTTGGTGGTGCACGCCTTTAATCCTAGCACTTGGGAGGCAGAGGCAGGCGGATCTTTGTGGCCAGCCTGGTCTACAGAGCGAATTCCAGGACAGCTGGGGCTACAGGGAGACTCTCTGTCTCGAAAAGACCAAAAAAAAGAAGAAATACTCCTTTATTATATATTGTTGTAGATAAGAGAGTTTAAATTATGGAATAATTGTTGTAGGGGAATCAGTATATATCATTAGAGTCACATTTTTATTTATCATATTAATATTCTTGGTGATATAACTGTCAGAGAAAGATTGGGAGTATATTACCAAGTTACTCAGTGTTCTTCTGACCAAAAACTAGGTAGCTAGGGAAATGCATATTAATTTAAATATTTGTTTGTTTTTTAAAAAAAACAACTGTAGCATTTGCTGTTTTTAAATATGAAATGCATAAAAATGATGACTCTTGATATAGTTAATTCTTCAGAGTTTTGAAGGAGCTGGATTGGCTGCTATCAGGTATGAGGGCCTGGTGGGAACAGACTTCTAGTTCTGCCATAAAGGTTTGTGTTTCACAAATTTTAAATCAGTTTAAATTAAAAAAATTTTTAGAGGTTGGGGATATGTGTGTTCATGCCATTCTTTGTTATTTAATAATTAAAAATGTGTTTCTCAGATTCACCAATGTCTATTTTTTTTTTCTGCCTCACATATTATTCAGGGCAATAAATGTGATGCTGCTGATCCACAATCCAGAATACAGGGTAAAGGAATGTGTCTCCAGCCATTTCAATTGTCATGATTTTGGTCTCTATACTACTTACACTTGGACATACTCTGTCAGCAGTATCTTTTTAGGAAGGCAGGGGCTTAACTAAAGACAAGGTCAGAAATTTTCAATTGTTTGATTTTGTTCATCTCCCTATTTTTAGAAATTCTGTTGGAGGGCCATAGCACATGCCTTTAATCCTAACACCCAGGAGGCACAGGTAGGCAGAGCTTGTGAGTTCAAGGCTAGCCTGTCTACGAAGTGAGTTTCAAGCTTGCCAGGGCTGCATAGGGAGACCTTGTCTCCAAAAAAAAAAAAAGATTATGATGGCTTCAGAAATAAAAACTTTCTGAACAATATTATAGGCTTTTTCTTTTTATTTTTTATAACTATTTCTTTCTTTATTTATTTATGTATGTATGTATCTATGTTTGTATGTATGTATGTGTATGAATGTACTGTCTGCATGCAGGTCTGTGCACCCGTGTCGTGCAATGCCGCGGAGGTCAGAAGAGGGTCTCGGATTCCCCTGGAACTGGAGTTCTCCTGGAATTGGAGTTTCAGACGGTTCTCGGCCGCCATGTGGGTGCTGGGGATCGAACCCGGGTCCTCTGTAAGAGCAGTCGGCGCTCTTAACCGCTAGGCTATCTCTCCAGCCCCTTTATTTTTTTTAGGCTTTTTATGTAGCTAAGACAGGACTTTTTTTTTTTTATTTATTTCTGTATGTGTATCAATGTACTGTCTGCATGTAGGTCTGTGCACCCGTGTTGTGCAATGCCGCGGAGGTCAGAAGAGGTTCTCGGATTCCCCTGGAGCTGGAGTTCTCCTGGAATTGGAGTTTCAGACGGCTCTCGGCTGCCATGTGGGTGCTGGGGATCAAACCCGGGTCCTCTGTAAGAGCAGTCAGCGCCCTTAACCGCTAGGCCATCTCTCCAGCCCCAGACAGGACTTTTTTTAAATGTACAAATGAATATCACTAGAAAAATATCAAGAGAAATGCAAGTTGTAGCAATCAGTATTATTTTTAATGAGTTTTTACTACTTAGACTTATCTGTTTACAGTAATAAATGCTTCATAGAGGTCAGCATTAATCTTCACTGTCTCAATTTAAGGAACTAGGCTGGGTGTGGTGGTGCATACTTGTAATCCCAGCGTTTTGGAGGTGGAAGGAAAAAGAATCAGTATTTTAAGGTTATCTTCTGCTACATGGTGAGTTTGAGGCTACCCTGGGCTACATGAAACCCTGCCTCAAAAATCCAAAAACTACTCAAGAGGCAGAGGCTGGCAGGTATCTGTCACATCAAGGCCAGCCTGGTCTACATAGTGAGTTCATTGTATTTATTTCCATTTGGAGACATTTGCTCATTTTTTTTATATTTGAAGTGTTCTGTAATGATATTCTTTACTGGAATCCCAGTTATTTTTTAGTTTTAATTTTTTATTTTATATGTTTGAGTGTAATGCCTACACATAGGTAGGTGCACCTGTGTCCTACAATGCCCGAGGAGGTCAGAAATGGGTATCACATCCCCTAGAACTGGAGTTACAGTTGATTGTTACTTACTATGTGGGTGCTGGGATTCAAACCAGGGGTCCTCCGCAAAAGCAACCACTGTTCTTAACCACTGAGCCATCTCTCTAGTCACATACTGGAGTTCTTAACACGATTGCTACCAAGCACTTTATGGATTTTTCCTGTCAATCAATTTGTAGAGACCTAACCATTCCCCTAGTTTCTTGTATTTTATTTTATGTATGAGTATTCTGCCTGCGTGTATAGAAGTGCACCCATGTGTGCAGTACCCACAGAGGCCAGACGATTGTGTTGGCTCTCCTGGAACTGGAGTTACTAATGGTTGTTAGCTACCACGTGGGTTCTGGGAACCAAACCTGGGTCCTCCGCAGGAGCCATGTCTCCAGTCCCTTTCCTAGTATCTTGTTTTTAATCAACTTGAATTAAGTTAATTTGGTACTCATCACAAATAGCCTTCATCAACTTGACATACATAGGCTCAATGTAATTGGATGCTAGCATACACAGACAGTTTTGGAGTTTGTCTAAGACTTTAGCAGCTTCATGTATTCCTCGTGCTAGTCTATTGTGGATGAGTATGCTCTTCAGTACCTCTTTTTTTAAATTTTTTAAAATTTATTTTTGTGTGTGTATGAGTGTACTGTCTGCATGTAGGTTTGTGCACTCGTGCAATGCCGTGGGGGTCAGAAGAGGGTCTCGGATTCCCCTGGAACTGGAGTTCTCCTAGAATTGGAGTTACAGACGGTTCTCAGCCGCCATGTGGGTGCTGGGGATTGAACCTGGGTCCAGAAGAGGGTCTCAGATTCCCCTGGAAGGAAGGGAGAGGGGGAGAAAGAGGGAGGTGAGAGGAAGGATGGGGAAGAAGGGGGGATTGATGTTGTTTAATAGAGATAGCTGGCTCTTTGAATAAAGCAGTTTAAAGATGTTTTTAGTGCTTAAACAGTCTACCTTGCAGAATAATCATATCAATTTTTTTTAATATAGAGTCTTGGGACTCGAGAGATGGTTCAGCAGTTAAGAGCACTGACTGCTCTTACAGAGGATCTGGGTTCAATTCCCAGCACCTACATGGCAGCTAATAACTGTCCATAACTCTAGTTCCAGGGGATCCGAAGCCTTCTTCTGACCTCCATAGGCACTGCACAACACGGGTTGCACTAACACACATGCAGCTGGCCTGGAACTCGCTATGTAGACCAGACTGGCCTTGAACTCAGAGATCTGCCTGCTTCTGCCTCCCAAGTGCTAGGATTAAAGGCATGTATCACCATGCTCTGCTTATTTATGATTTTTGTTTGATGTGTATGAGAGTTTTACCTCCATGTGTATTAAATGCACCTATGTTGTACAAAGCCTGCAGAAGAGGATGTTACCCCTGGAACTGGAGTTACAGCCGATTGTTAGCCACCATGTGGGTGCTGGGAATTGAACTGGAGTCCTCTGGAAGAACAGCAAGTATTCCTTTTTTTTTTTATTTTTTTTGCTAGCAGTGGAAATGGAAAGACCAAGTATTCCTGTAGCCACAGCTGTCCTGGAACTCACTCTGTAGACCAGGCTGGCCTTGAACTCACAAAGATCTGCCTGCCCCTGCCTCTGCCTCCCAAGTGCTAGGACTAAAGGTATGCGCCACCATGCCCGGCCGCCACATTTTTAAGCATAACTTAGCATAGTGTATACATAGAACTGATTTTACACTGTTCTTAGATACTTTGGGCTTAATAGGACAGTAAGTGCATTTAAAATATTGCTGTGTGTGTCAGAATACGCATTTTACTTCTTAGGAAATATCCTTTGATAAATATTCTGAAAATTTTTTATCCTGACAAGGTAAAAGAGTCACGTGTTACTTAATTTTGAGATAAGTTCTAAAAAATGTGTTACTATACAGTTTCATCACTGAACATCATAGAGAAAGCTTAAAATAAAATATGGCTTAAGTGGTTAAGAGCACTGACTGCTCTTGTAGAGGTTTCTGGTTCAGTTCCCAGCACCCACGTAGCTAACAACTATCTGTAATTCCAGTTCCTGGGGATCTGATGACCTCTTCTTACCTCCACAGGGATTACATGGCATGGGTGCACTTACATACATGCAGGCAATACACTCATACATATAAAATAAAAATAAAATTTTTTTTTCCTTTTTTTTTAAATTATTTATCTTTGTATGTGTATGAATGTACTATCTGCATGCAGGTCTGTGCACCCATGTCGTGCAATGCCGCGGAGGTCAGAAGAGGGTCTCAGATTCCCCTGGAACTGGAGTTCTCCTGGAATTGGAGTTACAGACAGTTCTTAGCCGCCATGTGGGTGCTGGGGATTGAACCCGGGTCCTCTGCAAGAGCGTTGGAGCTCTTAACCGCTAGGCTATTTCTCCAGTCCCAAAATAAAATATTTTTAAAAATTAAAATATGACTACTGTGTCAGTAAGTGATACAATCTTATGGGACCACCATTACATATGGAGTCTGTGGTTAAGATGAATATCATGCTAGATGGTACCTGACTGTATTTTAGGAAAATTCAGTTTAAACAAATTAGACTACTAAGCCAGGCATGGTGGTGCATGCCTTTGATCCCAGCACTTGGGAGGCAGAGGCAGGCAGATCTCTGTGAGTTCAAGGTCAGCCTTGTCTACATAGTGAGTTCCAGGACAGCTGGGGGTTACAGGGAGACCTTGTCTCAAAGACACCAAAAAATAATAATAATAAAAAATACACATTCACACACACACACACACACACACACACACACACGTAAGTTTTTGTTGATGTTTTGTTTTGTTGAATCCTTATATTCTATCAGGCCAGCTGGAACTCACTATGTAGCCTAGGTTGCCCTCACACTCATAGCAATCCTCCTGCCTCAACCTTCCAATTACTGGGATTATAGGCAAGAGCCACAATTCCTGGCTAGTAACTTTTTTTTTTTTTTTTTGTCTTTTCGAGACAGGGTCTCCCTGTATCCCCAGCTGTACTGGACTCACTCTGTAGACCAGGCTAGCCTTGAACTCACAAAGATCCGCCTGCCTCTGCCTCTAGTGCTAGGATTAAAGGCGTGCGCCACCACGCCCGGTCTGGCTAGTAACTTTTTAGAGAAGAATATAATGAAGTATGCGGAATTGGTTTGGCCTGAAAAATTAACAGTTTTGCTGCTAACATATTGGTCTATCTTATTTATTTAAAATTTTTTATTTTAATTTTATATGTATGAGTGTTTAGCCTATATGCCTGTGTGCCAGGGACATGCAGTGCTTCTGGAGGCCAGAAAAGGGCATTTTAGCTTCTGGAGCTGGGATTATGGACAGTTGTTAGCTGCCATGTGGGTGCTGGAAATCAAACCCTGGTCCTCTACAAGAGCAGCCAGTGCTCTTAACTGTGGAGCCATCTTTCCAGGCCCAGTCATGATTTTTGTGATAGGGTCTTTGTTAAAAGCCACGAGTGCTTTGTTCAGAATATATGATCTACTTTTTAAAAACTGTTTGGGTAAAGGCACAGCCTTTATTTTAAAAAAAAGGCATAAAATAAAAATTCTGGCTTATGGATTAGATTACATTTATAAACAGGACAATAAATTGGTGAATATGAGTTAACCAAAATTTGGAGTTAAGACATTTTCCTACATGCATTTGTCTGGATGTTAATAATTTGATTTTTAGACATTTATTTAAAACATTGATTATTGTAGCATGTCAATTTATGCTGGGTGGGAAAAGTACATGTGGGAAGTTGAAACTGTTTTAAACCTGTAAATTGATCAGTCCTACAATTCTTGTTTTTTGTTTTTTTTTGTAAAGTAATCTGGATTGCTTATTTTATATGCTGGGATGCTAGTTGTTTTTTCTATTAATACACTTAACTTGCATTCTAGCTTCGCCATTCAGAGACAGGCATCGTGTGGTGGGTTGTGTGACAGTGTCTGTCAATAGTGAAGACAAATAGTGCCAGAGACACTTAACCCATCCAATCTCACCCAGGGTATAGGTCGGTCTCGTTTTCAGACTTCTTCATAAGTCGTATTCTCTTCCTTCCTTCCTTCCTTCCTTCCTTCCTTCCTTCCTTCCTTCCTTCCTTCCTTCCTTCCTTCCTTCCTTCCTTTTTTTGTTTCTAAATAGTGGACTGATACTGATTGAAACTAAATGTTTGTAAAGTTTTAAACTTTACATTAATATAATAAAAATAAGGACAAAAGTAGAAAATGAAGATTGGCATGTAAGGTGTTGACAAAGCAGGTTTGCAGCCACTTTGTGTCTTCCACATGTTTCTTGGCAACATGAATGTTGACCTTACCATTTTTTTCTCTGAGTAGCTTTCTTCTTTGCTCTGAAAATGTGTCCTTGCATCTGGTGACTTTCGTCAGCCAAGATGTTTGGTTTTGAGTTCATTGTTATGAGCAAGACAAATATTAATCCTTACAAAGAATAACCAAGTTTCAACATGTGTTTTGGATCAGAAATTGTTAAAGCATAGACTATATTGGTTTTTATCACTAATTCTCGATAGTTCATAGTTTTTGCTCCTTCTCTGTTCCACTATTGGCTCACATAGTACACTTTAAAAAGATGGGGCTGGAGAGATGGCCTAGCAGTTAAGAGCGCCGACCGCTCTTGCAGAGGACCCGGGTTCGATCCCCAGCACCCACATGGTGGCCGAGAACCATCTGAAACTCCAATTCCAGGAGAACTCCAGTTCCAAGGGAATCTGACACCCTCTTCTGACCTCCGCGGCATTGCACGACATGAGTGCACAAACTTGCATGCAGACAGTACATTCATACACATACAGAAATAAATAAAATTAATAAAAAAATTTTTTTAAGTTTATGGTGCTGGGTGTGGTGGTGCACACCTTTAATCTCAGCACTTGGGAGGCAGAGGCAGGCGGATCTCTTGAGTTCATAGTTCATGGCCAGCTGGGTCTACGTAGCAAGTTCCAGGCTACCTGGGACTACAGGGAGACCCTGTCTCAAACAACAAAACAAAATAAAACAAAAAGTTTCTGGCTTTTGTTGTACTGACTTTTTAGAAAATGCAATTCATTTTGCATAAATAATTGGAAAATTATAAAATGCATGTACATATTTAATTGCTAAGGGTTAGATTTTAACCTAGAAACTTAAATATTGTTTATGACATCTATTTTAAATCAGTGAAAGTCTTTTTAAGACTATTTCTATTTTCAGAGCTCTCTATAAAAAAAGATAGATCCATATAAAATATAAGCTCTTTTTATGACATTTTAATCACTAAAATGTTGTGGTAGCTAAAATAACTTGTGTTTGACACATTTAGAACTAAGTTCTTTGCCAGGCATGGTGGTGCACTCCTTTAAAATTCCAGCACTCAGGAAGCAGAGGCAGGTGGATCTCTGTGAGTTCAAGGCCAGCCTGGTCCACAGACTGAGTTCCAGCTTAGCTGGGGCTACAGGGAGACTCAGTCTCAAAAATAAAAAAAAGAAAACAAAGAAAAAAAGAAGAAGAACTAAGGTCTTTATTTTAAAGTATAATTCCATCAAGGAATATAAGAATATATAAAATAATTACAGGATTCTGTGTGTGATAATATTTACTCCTTTTTCTCATTAAATTAGAGATATGTATATTCTAGAATATTATCTGATTTTTAAAAAAAAAATCCAACTAGTCTGAATATTTATAGTAGGTTTCAGTGATTCCGTCAGTTCTTTTTGGTTCCTGGCAAGTGAACCCAGGGCCTCATGCCTGGTAGTCAAATGCTCTGCAATAAGCAATATTACTGGGGTTTTGGTTTTGTTTTGTTTTTGAGACAAGTATCTCAGTGTGTAACCTTGCCTTTGCCTGGCCCAGAATTCCCTATGTAGAACACACAAAGATCTGCCTGTTTCTGCTTCCTGAGTACTGGGGTTAAAGGCATGCACCACCATGTCCAGCTCTATGCTGTATTAACTCTGTTCCATCATTAATAGAAGCCATTCAGCACAGGGCGTGGTGGCGCACGCCTTTAATCCCAGCACTTGGGAGGCAGAGGCAGGCGGATCTCTGTGAGTTCGAGGAACTCTACATAGTGAGTTCCAGGATAGCTGGGGCTACAGGGAGACCCTGTCTCAAAAAAGAGAAAGAGAAAGAGAAAAAAAAAAAAAAAGAAGCCATCCAGCCAGGTGTGGTGGCACACACCTTTAATCCCAGCGATTGGGAGGCAGAGGCAGGTGGATCTCTGTGAGTTCAAGGCCAGCCTGGTTTACATAGGGAGTTCCAGGCCAGCTGGGACTGCAGGGAGACCCTGTCTCAGCGAGGAGAGAGAGAGAGGGAGGAGAGAGAGAGAAAGAAAAGGAGCCATTCAGGACTGTTGAGATGGCTCAACTGGTACAGACACTTGCCACCAAGCCTGACAACCTGAGTTGGATCCCTGGAATTCACATGATGGAAAGATGGTGGAAGGACCCATAAGTTGTCCTCTGATAGCCACATGTGTGCTATAGCATAGGGTGGACACACACACACACATATACACACACATACTAAATTAAGTAAATTGTAACAAAATAAACATTAGTTTCAAAAACGTAAAAGAAGCCATATGTACAAAACAAAAGTTCACCTTTGTTTAATGGCATTCAGTTTGCAATGAATGGAATACTATAGGTACAGTGTTTATTTTTAAATTTTAAAATTCCAAGATAACAAATTTTCACTAAAAAATTGTAGATTAAAATGTCAGTCTTTCCTTTTGTTTGTGATATTTTCTGTGTAACAGAAAATGTTGTGGAAAATGAAGTTCGTTTATATAAATTAAGCTCAAAAATAAATCATAAAAGAAAAAATCATAAAAATATATTAACATGTTACATAGATGAGAAAATAATTTTCAGAAAAATTTAAGAACTTCCAAGTTTGTAGAAAATTGCATAAGAAACTCAAGGAACAAATAAAATTATAGAAATACATGATAATTATAACTATTGCTCAGTGAAGAAATAAAAGCATTTATTAAAACATTTCTATTGTTGCTATTTCTGTATTTTTAATACATAGCAGTTTAATGGACACTGAACATTGATAACAGATGATGATAAGAGACTTAACACCAAAAACAAGGTCAGGGAAGTAGCATATTTTGTTCTCAAATAAAAATGAATATAGAAGGCCAGGATGGTGGTACACCATCCTGCAACACCAGCACTTGGAAGGCTGAGGCAAGAAGATACAGTAAATTCAAGGCCAGCCTGGTATACATAGTGAGTTCAAGGCCAGTCAGAGTTACATGGTAAGACCCTGTCTTAAGCAAAATAGCAAACAAAAACAAAATAAACAAGGGCTGGAGAGATGGCTCAGTGGTTAAGACCACTGGCTGCTCTTACAGAGGATCCAGGTTCAAATCTCAGCACTCACATGGTAGCTTACAAACATCCATAACCCAGTTACAGGGAATCCAGTGCCCTCTTTTGTCCTCCATGGGCACTGCACAACATGGGTGTACTTACACACATGCAGCTGATAGACTTATACACAAAAAATAAAAAAATAAATTTAAAATGTACAGGTTTCTCTTATTAACTTTACTACTACCGAATGCCAGTTAAAGGCTGTCAAGATGGCACAGTAAATAAAGTATTTGCTATGCAAACATGAGAAACTGAGTTTGATCCCCAGAGCCCCATGTAAAGGTGTTAGGAGAGCACTTGATTCACAAAGTTGTGCTCTGTCCTCTGGCATGCACACATCTACATACATCATATACATGCACAATAATAATAAAAAATTTAATGTCAATTAAGGTACTTGTTGCTATTTAATTTAGTGATTATATGATTTGACTAAAAGGTATTTACAGGTATCTTATAGCATTCCCAGAAATATTGACTTTCTAGGATGCTTGAGATTGATAAGTTAGTATTTAGAAATATAAACTGTCAGGGCTGGAGAGATGGCCTAGTGGTTAAGAGCACCAACTGCTCTTGCAGAGGACCTGGGTTTGATCCCCAGCACCCACATGGTGGCTGAAAACTGTCTTTAACTCCAGTTCCAGGGGAATCCAACGCCCTCTTCTGACCTCCGTGGCATTGCACGACACAGGTACACAAACCTACATGCAGACAGTACATTCATATACATACAAGAATAAATTAAAAAAAAAATCTTTCTTTTAAAAAAAAAGAAAGAAATATAAACTGTCAGGGCTGGAGAGATGGCCCAGTGGTTAAGAGGACTGACTGCTCTTGCAGAGGACCCGGGTTCAATTCCCAGCACCCACATGGCGGCTAAGAACCATCTTTAGTGCCTGACGTGATGGCACACGCCTTTAATCCTAGCACTCAGGAGGCAGAGACCGAGCTCAAGGCCAGCTGGGACTAAAGGGAGACCCTGTCTCAAAAAGACAAAAAGAAAAGAAGTATAAAATGTCCTTGGTATCATTGTTTTTATATTTTAGTGAAGAAATACTAAGGATATATTCTTGGTAAATTCAATATACAAATGAGTATTTTCTCTTATATAGTTTTAGGAAAGATTGTTGTAGCTCTGGGTAGGGAAAAAGCAAGTAGTTACTGCTACTGTAATAATTTATAACCTAGAGCCGGGCGCAGTGGCACATGCCTTTGATCCTAGCACTCGGGAGGCAGAGGCAGGTGGATCTTTGTGAGTTCCAGGCCAGTCTGGTCTACAAAGTGAGTTCTAGGACAGCTGGGGCTACAGGGAAACCCTTTCTCGAAAAGACCAAAAAAAAATTATAATCTAAGTGTTTTGAATAGTAAACCTTTTTCCACCTCCAATTCATGTTTGCCAGTTTAACTTGATATAATTCAATATTCATAACAAGTTTTAGTTTTTAACTGACTGTAATTGAATTCCCATAATCTCTTCCTAGAGCAGCCACTCCTAGAACTCAGAAAACACGTTTACTGGCTTATTTTCAAGAATAAAGATGAATAGGTCCAAGAGGAAATGCAGAAGACAGAGTCTACAAGGGTTCTAAGAAGAAAAGCTCCAGCTCCCAGTGGGAGTTTGGCTAAGCCTCTCAGCATGTTCTAGGCACATGAGCATGTTCTTGTTCACCTTCCTGGACACCTGAATTGAGTCTGCTTGAATTTTTATAGAGACTTCATTATATAGAAATGATTGATTAAATCATTGGCTGTTGTTGATCAACCTAACCCTATCTACTCCCTAGCGGTAAGAGGATGAGGCTCTGAGTTCTAGCACTTAAGCACATAGTTCCCATGGCTACCAGCCCCTCATCCTGTGGCTATTTAGCAACTTTCTCCAAAATCACCTTATTAATACAACCTCAGAACTGGTTGAAAGATGATTGGTATAAATAGACTGTCTTTCATCTTTATCACTCTGAATTAGGAGGCCACTTTTTTTTTTTGAGACAGGGTCTCTGCAGCCCCAGCTACCCTGGAACTTGCTTGACCAGGATGATCTGGATCTCACAGAAATCTGCCTCCCAAGTGTTGGAATTAAAGGCATGTACCACTAGGCCCAGCACAGGAGGAGGACACATTTTTTTAACCAAAGATACTTTTATTGTTCTTGTCCTCTTGGGAAATTACTAGAGTTACAGGAATTGTGAGCCAGAAACCCTGGCCCAAAAAACAAAACAAAACAAATACATCATAATATCACAACCACATAATTTGCTATTGACCTCATTTTGGCTTTACACATAAACTTACAGCTGTTATGGACAGGGATCCCTGAGATACCCCTATTCTACATTCTCATGCACATGAGACTTAGACTCAGAAAGGATAGATGATAGATAGATAGATAGATAGATAGATAGATAGATAGATAGATGGATGGATAGATAGAAAGAAAAGGCCACTTTGTAGAAATACAAGTTCACAGCATTCATTCTGCATGCTTTATGTGTTCCAATGCAAATATTGCATGCTGCCTACTTGCATTTCTCTGAAAATCAAGAATATAGGTACAGGTAGAGACACAAGTTTTAGTTTCATTTTTGCCAATAGTTGGAGCAGATAGAGGAGCATTAGGTGCATCTTTCTTTCTTTGTTTGGAATGAGCATTTTTCAAAAACAAACAGAAAACTTTATATTTAAACCCAAAGTGGCTACAAATCAGCTCCTAAGCTGTCACTGACATTAGCATCTAGATTTTGTAGTTTTTACAAATCCTTAAAAAAAATTTATTTACTAAGAAAACATTGCATTGATGCATGATACAAAATTGACAAATTTTTCTTTAAATTGGAATGCAGTTTAAAAGTGACTGAATTTTCTAATTTCAGCCACTGCATTTGACAAGGATACAAACTCAAAAATGGAACTGGTATCATCTATCCCTTTAGGCCCTTTGACTTATGATAGTTGTGGCAAATCAATTGGCATTGTGTAGATTATACTCTTGGTGGCTAACATTACTGTGCTCTTCAGCCTTGACCACAGTGAACAATTCTGGGTGATTGTAGTGTCATATAATTTACATTTTGATACATGCTTTCAATTAAAACTTGATCTCTGCTCATCTATACATTGACTTTCTTACATTTTAACTCTTTATGATTGACTTGAAATTTTTTATTGCACAGTTTAAGAACTGGCATAAATGCTTATAGATAGGAATTAAATTTTAACATCCTTTAATTGTTTGACACATTACTAATTTTTATTTATGTGTACAGTTATATGTTATACATGGTAAAACAGTGTTTTACAAAATTTGTAAGTAACTTCCAGCCCAAGCAATGTCAATGTGATCTGAGGTTATACTTTAAAGACTGGAGTAGTCCTATTTTCAGTACTATCAGCAGCTGCCATACACTCTGAAAAGATCTACTTAAATCTTTTTTTGCTAGGCATAATTTGTATACAATTTTATTTTAAAGTATTTTTATAGGAATTCTGGTGTTCTAGAAATTTTCCTGTTTAATTTTTTTGTTAGACATCAGATACTCAGATTTACTATTATATTAGGAAATTATTTTCTAGTTACTATTAAACCCTTAAAAGAGAGTGAATGGGCAGCAACAGCCAATTTCTGAGCACATAAGAACTGTATCGGAAATAGCCATCTCATACCCAGCCCTTTTATCTCTCATCGTTTTGAAGTGCTGTTTCCAATTTCTAGAGATTTTCAGTAGTTAACCTGTTTATCTTTTAAAACCAGGCATGCTTCAAATCAAACCTTTTTTACCTTTATTCTCATAGATTTTATAATCAGTCATAGTGATGGTACCAGTTCCATTTTGCTCCAATTCAGTTGATTATATTTTTTCTCTTTATTTCTCATTTTATAATTGGTATCTGGAATAATCAGCAGCTCTTTTCTCATTTATTTTCTCATATTTTTATTCCAGGATTTGCCTCTGAAGCAGGGAGTGTCTGCATTAAAAATGACCTGTAGTTCTCTGCTTCATAGGTTAGAAACTTATTTTAATATTTTGTGGCTAAGCACAGTCCCACTTTTCAAATTCTATAATGAATTATTTAATTGGCATTGAATGTGGACCACAGGCATATATTTCATATTGGGGTTTTCTTTATTACTTTAAATGATTAAAATTCAACAGAACGTCCAACTGAGGCAATAAAAGCTTTATTCTTGCTCTACAGCTTACAACACTAAATTAGATTAAAAAATACCAATTATAACACAAGTAAAATAATGCTATTTGGGCATTTGAAAAATTGTGTTTCTTAGACCTTGTATCGCTTGAAGCATTTATATTCTAAAACTTAACCAAATTCCAATTATTCATTTGGGGAAAACAATCAGTTCACAAATCACATTTCATTGGGACTGCTAGCCAGCATAGGTAAAAACATGGACAGTGTATTTACTCTTGGATTGTACACTGCAGATGCTTCTTCAGCTCCCTCCTCTTCCTCCATGGGCGGTGCTTGCAGCTCCTTTACCACCTCTTCCAGCCCTACCATTTATTCTACCTCAGTCACCGACAGCAAGGCTATGCAAGTGGAGAGCTGCTCCTCAGTCGTGGGGGTAAGTAACAGAGGGGTAAGTGAAAAGCAGTTAACCAGTAACACAGTTCAGCAGCATCCATCAACCCCGAAGAGGCACACAGTTTTGTACATCTCACCACCACCTGAGGACTTGCTGGATAACAGTCGGATGTCCTGCCAGGATGAGGGGTGTGGATTGGAATCTGAGCAGAGCTGCAGTATGTGGATGGAGGATTCCCCCTCCAACTTCAGTAACATGAGCACCAGTTCCTACAATGATAACACTGAGGTACCTCGTAAATCACGAAAACGAAATCCAAAGCAGAGGCCGGGGGTCAAACGACGAGATTGTGAAGAGTCTAATATGGATATATTTGATGCCGACAGTGCCAAGGCACCTCACTATGTGCTTTCTCAGCTCACTACGGACAACAAAGGCAACTCAAAAGCTGGAAATGGGTTGGTATCCACATTTTTTAAAGTTCTATCACAATTTTGCAAAACAAAACAAAACAAAAAATCATTCCCAAATTTTCTTAATTGCTCAGTTCAAGTTTGCATATAAAGCAAAGAAACTAATTTTTTCACTGACAGTTTTAACTTAAAATGATCAGATTTTACTAGAAAAATAATATAAAATAACATTAGATTATAGCAATAGACATCTTACTATGAGTGTAGTTAGATGCAGTAGAAAAGAAAATCTGCTTTGAAATAACTTTTAGACTTAAATATTTATATATTTTAAAAGTAATTTAAAATATCTTTACTTATAGAAATAGAAATAAGAAAGAGTATAATACTCTAAAATACCCTACTAGGTTATCAGAAACAAGTCTGTTCTCTTTAACAATGTGTTTCATATGGTTCACTCCTATTATATTTTCTAGAGAATTCTAGGTCTTATTTTTGGTTTTCATCTTTACTTGATGAAAACAAGGAAAAAAGAAAGACTCAGTTCTCACTTAGGTCCATGTGTTTTAGGCTTTTTTCCCCCTTTGATATATTGTGTCAATTCAGGATTTTAAACCACTTCTTTTTAAAATTATTTATTTATTTTTTGAGACAGTCTCTCCCAATAGCCCCTGCTGGCCTGGAATTTGCTATGTAGATCAGGTTGGCCCCAATCTCACAGAAATCCATCTGCCTCTGCCTCCTAAGTGCTGGGATTTAAAGGCGTGTGCCACCATGCCCAGCTAATTGCTGAAAAGTCTTATACAGTATACAATATAGTTTAGTAAAATTTAAGTCATTTAAGTTTTGAGAATCAGTTTTGGAGGAGGCAGAATATGACTCTTCAGGAGACCCAGAATCCTTTACAGTTTCAGCTTGTCACAAAAAGTGGTCCAGAAGCTTAGATTGGTTTAGTACTCAACATCTTTAATTTCTGCTATATTAAAAACCTGATTCAATTTTATACTCTTAATACATTAAATTTGCCTTTAAATATTCCCCATGCACATTTTAAAATTAGTATTGGTCACTTAAGCAAGATTTATATAATATTTACATGTATGAAATGCCAAATGAAACTCATTACATTGTATGCTAACTTAATTTTTAAAATTAACCTACTATTTTCTTTACACTGTCATTTCAGAATCCTTTAGAATGGTGTAGTTAAATAATAATTTAAATGCTTTTCTGTTTCAAAAAGTCTAGATTAGGCACCTTAAAAAAAAAAAAAGACACAGCCTTTCCCAATTAACAGAAATTCTACAACATAATATTTATTGAACTATACATCGTCAGATAAGGCTCTGTAACATAATGAATACCAAGTTCATTTAAGTAAACGTGACTAGTAGCACAAATTAAAAGGCTCACCAATGTCAGTAAATATATGTATATGTTTATTTGGGCTTCAGTAGAAAATGTATTTTATAAACTTTCAATGAAAGATATTTTCATATTTATACTAAAATAGATCTTAAAGTTTCAAATTAAGAAGAAGTAAAGTTTTTACTTAGGGATAGTCAGTGATTTGCAGTTGCTAATTACAGAGATTACTTGACCTACATCTTTTCTGCTTCTGCTTTTGTATGATAGATAAATCTTAGAAATGATTTGAGGTTACCAGGGAAAGTGTATTGACATTGGTCAAGACAAATCTTCCATGAGATAATTCATGGGGCAGAAACTCCATCAAGCAGCAGAAGAAATTCCCATCTTCTTAGGTAATGGAAAATTATTTGACAATAATATATGGAAATGATGAAGTTTAAAACTTGAATTTATAAGAAATATATTGAGGAAAGGATGAAAACAAATGTAAAATACATTGAACAACAGGTCATAAACAACTTGCAATTTTTGGCTAATTGCCTATTTTTTTCCAACAATGAGAAACATTAGAAACGTGAAAGTTGAAATGTTTTGTTTTTGAGAGATGTTATATAATCTTAGATCTAATATGCCACAATTTGTATATAATGCAAATAACCTTTCAAGTTTATTGTGTATACCAATTCATTTATCTTCATGATGCCACATAGAATTTTTGATAGCCTGTTGGTGGAAAGACTATAACTAAAATGTTAGGGCTTATTAAAGAAAAAACTTTTTAAAAACCACCTTGTATTTAAAGATTGCTAGCAGTACCATTCTTAACTTCTTCAGCTAAATGTTCTTAGAATCTGAAGCCCTATGATTCCTAGAAGTTACATGATATCATGTAGATACAAAAGTTATTTTAGGCATTTTTGTAGTGAAAATTATTTTTGTCATAGACAACCAGAAGGAATATCTAGCACATAGGAATCTGAATGTCTTTTAAGTCTTCTGAATAAAATGTGCCACAACAGCAGTCTTTCTATTTTAGTTGTCATTTTGAAGTAAAATTCTAGTGGTAGAGTGTTTTTGTAGCATGACAGAGGCCCTGGTTTTGATACCCAGCAGTGCAAAAATCAGTCTTCCTTGTCTTTTTCTTAAGCCATTTTACCTTAACAGTTAATAAATTGAATGACTAATTTTCTAAGAACTAGTTGATGTTTTCATTGTTTTACATATAGACCTAAATATGCATGTTTTCCATCTTTACATTTAAATTTAGTGAATAAAGCACTTTGTAAAATATAATTTCAAAGCCAGGTATGGTGATGCATGCCTGTAATCCCAGCACTTGGGAGGTTGTGTCTGATGGAGATTTGAGACCAGTTTGGTCTTCAAGGCCAGGTTGTTTTACATAGTTTAAGATCCTCTCTCAAAACAAAAAAATAGAAGCAACAGAAAAATCTTCTATATGTCAGAAATTATTGAATTCCATGTGCTATTTTTCTTTTAGTCTTAACATATATACTTTTATCAGCTCACCCAACAAATATTGGTAGAACTCGTTTTCATTTACCCTCACGAAATATTAGTTTGGTTAGTATAAATGAATATGAAAACTTCATCTGACCAATTGTCCTGCCATAAAAATATTTCATATTTCAAAGTAAAATTTCCCCTTTTTTATTATACGACCAATACATATATAAACTACAAGTATTTGAAAAATACAAGAGAGTAAAGAATGCATAATCCAGCCACTTACAACTGCTGTTATCACTTTGCTATTGTTTCTTTCAGTCCCTTTGTATATACATGTGAGAGATGTTTTGCTGTTTGAATATTTTAATTTTTTGTTTGATAATAAGATTGAATACAAAACAGATTAGAATCTCCTGTGTAAGGAATTACACACTATTCAGACCAGACATTTGAATTCACCCAGAATGAGGACAAGAAAAAACGGTTCATACCCCATTGGTCCAGCTTCAACCTGATACCTTTGTTCAAAATTTACTCTTCTAGGGCCTTTAAAATGACTTATACATACAGGTAATTATGTCACACTTATCTTTTGCATTCCTTGTACAGTTAAGATCTGGTCTTTCTCATCTTTCTGTTTTCTCTCTACTTTCTTTCCTTGTCTATTTCTTCTTCCTATTTGCCTTCAACAAACATCTCATATGAAAAGAATCAAGCACAGCACTTGCCCTTTACACTTTTCCTCTTACCTAGTCAGTCTGTCAACGTTTCTACGTCAGTGCTATCCTTCCTTTCCTCTATACTTCCTCTGCCTTTTCTAGGTACCAACATTTCTGTTGAGGTGACTTCTTTTCTTCCCCTTATTCTTGATGATTGAGGCAACAATTGGTTACACATTAATGTCAGGTTCACGACTGTTTATAGTTCCTCTGTTTTTGAGATCATAATACTCCTCCTGGGATCTGGTTACTTTGCTGTGAGTCAAAAATCATGATAGGTCTTGACTTTTCAAGAATCTACATGGGTAATTTTAAATCCATTTCATGTTGCTCAAAAGGAAAAAAAAATGGTAAAAAAATCTTACTTTCATCAGATGTTTGTAATGCTTTATAGAAGTCCTAATCACTATTTGATATTTGTTATTCTTTGAATTTACATTCCTCATAGCAAATGTATTATAAACAAATAAATGTTAAAAACACAATTTTAGAGTCAGGCATGATAGCACATGCCTATAGTATATCATTGGTGGTGGAGGCAGGAGGGTCAGGAGTATAAGATCATCCTTAGCTACATAGTGAGTTGAATTCAGCCTAGGCTACATGAGACCCTTCTCCAAGAAACCCAAAACAAAAACTCCCACAATTTTAAATAAACAGAATTGCCAATACCATATAGCTCAGTTTATGCTGGGTGTGGTGACGCATACCTTTATAGCACTTGGGAGGCAGAGGCAAATGGATCTCTCTGTAAGTTGAGGCTAGCCTGGTATACATAGCAAGATCCAGGCTAGCAAGGGCTACATAGTGAGGCCCTGCCTCAAAGAAAGAAAGAATAAATAAAGCTCAGCTTATAAAATTCGTATTCATGACTTTAATCATTTAACCAATCTCAGATGAAAGTAATCTGAAAAAAAAAATCACAGTTCTAAGAAAAATTATTAAGAGTAAACCTAATTTCCTAATAAAAATTGAATCACTGATTTTTTTTTTATTGTAATTACTTGTTTTGCTTTACTGAGAAAAGTGCCAAGAGAATGTAGTACATGTACCTTCATTGATGAAAATTTTTTGGCCTTTTTTTGAGTATGCATGCTGGTTTGTGTGTTTTTGTTACTCCCTCCCCCTTCTTTCCTTTTGCTTTGCAAGTCTGATTCAAAAGTAATAGGAATTAGTCTTTTAGATTTATATAAGACTTACGAATATTTTAAAATTATGTTTTGACTGAATTGCAGTGTGAAGACTTAATAATTTATTGTACTGTCTTCCTCTCGCTCATCTTTTTCTTTCCTGTCCAGCTTTCATTTTCATAGCACATGGTCAAACTTTGTTGAGTAATATTTTAAAGATATTTTGGTTATAGGCTGTATCTTCCTTTAGGCTGTATTTTATTTTGTCAATATGCTAAGCAGTTTGTATTGTTATTGCCTATTCTGTTTCTTCCTTTATCTGATAGCTCCTGTAGAAAACAGTTTTTGATATTTTCTTCATGTTGTGCTTTGATTTCTCAGAACATTGGACAACCAAAAAGGAACTGGAGTAAAGAAGAGCCCTATGTTGTGTGGACAATATCCTGTTAAAAGTGAGGGAAAAGAGCTGAAGATAGTAGTACAGCCTGAGACTCAACACCGAGCACGGTACCTGACTGAGGGCAGCCGTGGCTCAGTAAAAGACAGAACACAGCAAGGCTTTCCCACAGTAAAGGTACTTATTTTATTTATTAATATGTGAAGGACAGGGCTTTAACAGGTAAAGACTGTTGTCCCCAAACCTAATGAACTTCTCCTCTGACCTCTACACATGCTATGGCACTGACATGCCTGTCCACATTCGTGTGTGTGTGTGTGTGAAGAGCTTACTCCCATTTTATTTTTTTATTATTATTTTATTTATTTCGGTATGTGTATCAATGTATTGTCTGCATGCAGGTTTGTGCACCCGTGTCGTGCAATGCTGCGGAGCTCAGAAGAGGGTCTCGGATTCCCCTGGAACTGGAGTTCTCCTGGAATTGGAGTTTCAGACGGCTCTTGGCCACCATGTGGGTGCTGGGGATCTAACCCGGGTCCTCTGTAAGAGCGGTCGGTGCTCTTAACCGCTAGGCCATCTCTCCAGCCCGCATTTTATTTTTTTTAACCTCAGCAAAAGCTTCCTTAAGATGGGAAGGTAGAATTATAAGCTCAGCGTAAAAGAAAATAGAGTAAAAGTCTAATTGGACCATAAGCCATATATTGCTTTGATAACATTTGAATTTTTGTTTGTTTGGCTTGTTTTGGTTTTTTTAGTTAGGTCTTATGTAGACCTTGGTGGCCTTGAATTCACAACAATCCTTTTGCCTCAGCCTCCTAAGTGCTGGGTTTATAGGTGTGAGCCAGCACACCTAGCTGAATTTTTTAAAATATTTATTACTTTTGTTTTCTATGTATGTGTGTAAGTGTACCTGTATTGTGCAGTGTCCATGGGGGTCAGGAGAGGGCGTCATATCCCCTGGAACTGGAGTTACTGATGGTTGTTAGCCACATGTGGGTGCTGGAAATCGAACCCTGGTCCTTTGCAAGAGCCCACACCTGACTAAATTTTAATTTGAGAGATAAGTGTATGTTCTGAAAAGGAAGTTATTGATAGCTCATGAATTATCTTACTCCTGTATTTGATTCTGTTAGTAAATTTACCCAAAATGTACACTTAAAATTTAAATTAGATGAAAAGAATCACACTAAAGCAGGGCGTGGTGGTGCACGCCTTTAATCCTAGCACTTGGGAGGCAGAGACAGGCGGATCTCTATGAGTTCAAGGCCAGCCTGGTCTACAAAGTGAGTTCCAGGACAGCTGGGGCTACAGGGAGACCCTGTCTCAAAAAGAACAACAACAAAAAAAGTAATAAAAAAAATAAAGGAGCACACTAAAAATTAGTAAGAACTTGCCCCAGGCATGGTAATATACACTTTAGTTTCTGCAATCAGGAGGTAGAGGTGAGAGGAGACAGGCCAGATCCCTATGAGTTCTAGGTCAATGTAGTCTATATAGTGAGTTCCAGGCTAGCCAGCACTATTATGAGGCCCTGTATTTAAAAACAAAAACAAACAAAAAAACTTACAAGATTTTTAATTAATTAATTTATTTTTATTTTTATTTTTTATTTTATTTATTTATTTATTATTTTTTTTTTTTTGGTCTTTTCGAGACAGGGTCTCCTTGTAGCCCCAGCTGTCCTGGAACTCACTCTGTCGACCAGGCTGGCCTTGAACTCACAAAGATCCGCCTGCCTCTGTCTCCCAAGTGCTGGAACTGGAGTTAAAGATGGTTTTCAGCCACCATGTGGGTGCTGGGGATCAAACCCCGGGTCCTCTGCAAGAGCAGTTGATGCTCTTAACCTCTAGGCCATCTCTCCAGCCCCTAGCCCCCAGGTTTTTTGTTTTTTGTGTTTTTTTGAGACAGGGTTTCCCTTTAGTCTCAGCTGGCCTGGAACTCACTTTGTAGACCAGGCTGGCCTTGAACTCACAGAGATCCACCTGCCTCTGCCTCCCAAGTGCGAGGATTAAAGGCGTGTGCCACCACGCCCCCCTAGTCCCCAGTTTTTAAATTTACATTTATATATGGGTTGGCAATGCAACGTGTGCCTTGTATGTGTATATTGAGCTCAGAAAACAACTCTATGGAGTTGGTTCTCTCCTTCTACCTTTATGTGGGTTCCAAGGATAGAACCTGGGTTGTCAAGTCCCATCTCACCTGCCCAAATAAAAAATTAAAGATAGATATTTTGCCTACTGTAGGTAGGTTTACCCACATCATGCAATGCCCATAGAAGTCAAAAGAAGGTGCTGGATACCCTGGAATTGTAGTTACAGACAGATGTTAGCTGCCATGTGGGTGCTGGGAATTGAACCCAGGTCCTCTGCAAGAGAAGCCAGTGCTCTTAACCTCTGAGCCATCTCAACAGCTCCCGTAAAACATTTTTTTTAAGGAAATATGGTATCAGTTTAGTTTGTACCTTTTCAGAACTCAGATTAAAAGTAAAATTTTAGTCTTTCTTACCACACTAATCTATCCACAGTCAAGCCCTCACCTGACATCCAGGACAAGTAACATGCAAGTAAGAAATTCAAATTAGGCTTTATGTATATATTTGTCTAGCTGGATGTTTTGATAGTTGAGTCAATATCTTTAATCTAATTGCCTGTCTCGAAATTATGCTTTTAAGTACTTAACATAATTACAAGTATCATTGTATTTGTAGATTAATTGCCTGACTATGATAGGGAATTAACTGATTGGCGTTAGAATTTATTGTCTAGGTATTGTCAACTAATTCTACAGTAGCTACATTCAGTTAAAGTTTATTTATATAAGCAGATCATAATGGATATATACTCATTTATTTCTTTGATTATTGGCCTGAATATGATAATCATTGCACAGAGATATTATACTAGAAGAGATGTGTGATGCTTTTTTTTTTTTTTTTTTTTTTTTTTTTTTGAGACAGGGTCTTCCTGTAGCCCCAGCTGTCCTGGAAGTCACTATGTAGACCAGGCTGGTCTTGAACTCACAGAGATCTCCCTGCCTCTGCCTCCCAAGTACTGGGATTAAAGATGTCTGTCACCACACCCTGCAAGATCTGGGACTTTTTAAAAATCACTTGCTATATTAGTCACTTTTCTGGTACTGTGATAGAACCACCCTGATCAAAGGAATTTATGAAAGGAAGAGCTTATTTGAGTTTATGGTTGATGGTTCCAAGGGAATTGGAGTCCATCATGGCAGGGAGGCATGGTGGCAAGAGAGGATGCAAAGCTTCACATCTTCACATGGGCACGGGAAGCAGAGAGAGCAACTGGAGATTAGCAAGTTTTTGAACTGTAAGCCCGCCCCCAGTGATGCACTTCCTCCAGCATAGCCACACCTTCTAAGACCTCTCAAAACAAGCTCCACCAACTGGGGACAAAATGTCCTAATACTTGGATCCAGTGGGGGTCCTTTTCATTCAAATCACCACACTTGGGTAGCTGGGTGTGGTGGCACATACCTTTAATCCCAGCATTTGGGAGGCCTAGGCAGGCAAATCTCTTGTGAGTTCAAGGCCAGCCTAGTCTAGTGAGTTGCTGGGGCAACAGGGAGACTCTGTCTCAAAAAAAAGACAGACAGACAGACAGACAGACGGGGGGCGGGTCAGTCACTTGGTATACACTATACAAATTATTTTATAGTATTTTCCACAGTGTTTGTCATCAGCTTCAATATTTACAAGACTTATCAGGAATCAAGATTGAACATTTTTCTCATGCTTTTAAGTATTCTTCTGCATATGAATTACAATTTTATTCATCAGAGGTTTCCTAGAGGTTTGTAAGATCATGAATCTTTAAGCTTGCAGTTTTTCAGACCATAGATGTTCTGACCAATGATTTCATAGTCTTATATGTATATATCTAGTCTTTGAAAATGAGCTTCATTTAACTGTTTTGGTTTTTTTTTTATGAGTATGAGTGTTATGCCTTCATGTATATAAGTGAAACCATGTTGTACAATGCTCTCAGAGAACAGAAGAGGGTCTCAGATCCCCTGGAGCTAGAATTATAATTATAATTATTTAAGCTACCATGTGGGTGCTGAGATTTGAACCCCAGTCTTCTGCTGCTCTTAACCACTGAGCCATCTTTCCAGCCCCCTTTCTTGTTATTTGTACAGCTGGACCTCAAATACTTCGCTCTTCAACATCTTATAAAAATGGTTAGGGCTGGGTGTGTATCTCAGGGGCAGAGAGCTAGCCTAGCATTTGTGCGGACCTGGGTTCAATACTCAACACCACAAGAGGCAGGAGAAGTTTTACTTGTTTTCTTTTATTATTTTATTTTATTTATTTATTTATTTATTTATTTATTTAATTTATTTATTTATTTATTTGTGTGAATGTACTGTCTGCATGTAGGTTTGTGCACCCGTGTCGTGCAATGCCGCAGAAGTCAGAAGAGGGTGTCAGATTCCCCTGGAACTAGAGTTCTGGAATTGGAGTTCTGGATGGTTCTCAGCTGCCATGTGGGTGCTGGGGATCGAACCCGGGTCCTCTGTAAGAGCAGTCGGTGCTCTTAACCGCTAGGCCATCTCTCTAGCCCCTTACTTGTTTTCTTTAGGGTTTAAATTATTTCTTCACTGTAATCTGGCTATGAATTTAGAATTTGTTTAATTTATAATGAGCTTATTTGAAATGCTAATTAGTATTTCTGCTTCATGTTATCTTGTTCCAGCTGGAAGGTCATAATGAACCAGTAGTGTTACAGGTGTTTGTGGGCAATGATTCTGGTCGAGTGAAACCACATGGATTTTATCAGGCCTGTAGAGTAACTGGACGAAACACAACTCCCTGCAAAGAAGTGGACATTGAAGGTACCACTGTTATAGAAGTTGGCCTTGATCCTAGCAACAACATGACACTAGCGTAAGTACTTCATAAAAAGAAATTGGGGGGGGGTCTTTTTGAGATAGGCTCTCCTTGTAACCCCAGTGGCCTAGAACTCACTATGTAGACCAGGCCGGCTTTGAACTCATAGAATTTCTTTCCCCTCCCTCTGCCTCCTGAGTGCTAGGATTAAAGGTATGTGCCACCATGCCCGGAAAAATTTTTTTAAAGTAGACTTATTTATTTTATGTGTGTGTGTGTGTGTGTGTGTGTGTGTGTGTGTATGCATATAATTACCAATAGAGGCCAGAAGATGACATCAGAGTCCCTGGATCTGGGAGTTCCAGGTTGTTGTGAGCCACCTAATGTGGGTGCTGGGAACTAAACTCAGGTCCTCTCCAAGAGCAGCCGGTATGCTTAACTACTGAGCCATTTTTCCAGCCCCCAGGAATTTTTGTTGTTATATATTATTCTTTTGAATAGCTGTAAAAGATTTTTATTTCTAAAGAAGAGAAGCTTTTGAGGATTTTAAAAATATTTTATTTTACTTTATTTTATTTTTTTCCACATACTTCCCATAACTCAGAAACCTGGAGTTATGGGAAGCTCAGAACTTCCCATAACTCCAGGTCCAGGGGTTATGATACCCTCTTCTTTTTTTTTTTCACATAAATTTATTTTTTTTTTATCAAATCTAGACCTGTGTCGTCCCCCCCCCCAATTCCACCACCCCACTAGAGTTCATGCATTGTGCCAAACATGCTTTTCATCTCTCTCAGTCTTTCTCAATATTCTCCATGAGGAAGTTGACTGTTTTGAGCAGAAGTTCACTTATTTCAGTCAGTTCTTTGATGCAGTCCTTTCTGTTGTGTTGTTGTTTCCAATATGCATCACTCCCAACTGCTTTGGACAAAAGCTCAAGGGCCGTGCACAAGAAATACTTACAACTAGGTAATTGGCACTAGCATCCACAGATGAGGGATACCATTGTTTATCTGGGACTGTGTTACTTCACTCAGCAAAAATGTTTTAAACAGCGCAATTATTTTTCCTTTTTTGTCTTCTTGAGTCAGGGTCTCCCTGTAGCCTCAGCTGGGATTAAAGGTGTGTGCTACCACACCCAGCAAATAGTGCAAATTAAAAAAAAAAAAAGGTGGAGCTGGAGAGATGGCTTAGCAGAGGACCTAGGTTCGATTCCCAGCACCCACATGGCAGCTAAGAACCGTCTTTTTTTTTTTTTGCTGGGTATGGTGGTGCACACTTTTAATCCCAACACTCAGGAGGTAGAGGTAGGTGGATCTCTGTGAGTTCAAGGCCAGCTTGGTCTACAGGGCTAGTTCCAGGCCAGCTGGGGCTACAGGGAGACCCTGTCTCAAAAAAAAAAAACACACATACAAAAAAAAAGGGTTACTACAGAATGACATTGGGTTAAACTCTTTTGTGCTTTCCTAAAGAATTGCCATGATGAAAAGCCTGGTATTATGCTGGCTTTGTGGAAATCGAGACAGTTACTTAATGAGACTTTGTTTTTGTATTTTTGAGACAGGGTCTCCCTTTAGTCCCAGCTGGCCTGGAGCTCACTCTGTAGACCAGGCTGGCCTTGAACTCACAGAGATCTGCCTGCCTCTGCCTCCTGAGTGCTGGGATTAAGGGCGTGCACCACCACGCCCTTAATATTCATATTGAAAATAAGAATCAATAGCCATGGGAGTAAGGATGTAGCTCCCTTGGTAGAGAATACTTGCTGTACCATGCACAAAGCCCTGAATTGAGTCCCTAGCACCACATAAACTGAGTTTGGTGGCACACATCTGTAATCCCAGCTCTCAGGAGATGGAGGCAGGAAGATAGAAGAAGTTCAAGGTTATCCATGGTTACATAGTGAGTGAGTTTGAAGCCAACTTGGACTGCATGGGACCCTATCTTTAAAGAAAAGAGGATTGAGAGAGAAGCCTAAAATATACCCTTTAAAACTTGGCTTTGGGGCTGGAGAGATGGCTCAGTGGTTGGGAGCACCAACTGCTCCTGCAGAGGACCTGGGTTCGATTCCCAGCACCCACATGGTGGCTAAGAACCGTCTTTAAGCCAGGTGTGATGGCACACACCTTTGGTCCCAGCACTCGGGAGGCAGAAACAGACAGATCTCTGTGAGTTCGAGGCCAGCCTAGTCTGCAGAGTGAGTTCTAGGCCAGCTGGGGCTATAGGGAGACCCTGTCTCAAAATAAAAATAAATAAATAAATAAATAAATAAATAAATAAATAAATAAATAAATAAAATTTAAAAAACAACAACTTGGCTTTAAGGCTGGAGAGATGTGTCAAATAGTAAAGGTACCTGCTACCAAGTCTGACAGCTTGATTTAGATTCCCAGGACCACATGGTAGACAGAAAGAACCAAGCCACAAAAGTTGTCCTCTGACTTACACACCCATACCCATGGTATGTACCACCCCCTCTACAAATAATAAATGGTTGAATGTTAAGAAAGGGCTGGGCGTGGTGGCACATACCTTTAATCCCAGCACTCGGGAGGCAGAGGCAGGCAGAGGCAGGCAGATCTCTGTGAGTTCAAGGCCAGCCTGGTCTACAGAGCGAGTTCCAAGCCAGCTGGGACTAAAAGGGAGACCCTGTCTCAAAAAAAGAAAAGAAAGAAAAAAAGAAAAAAAAAAAAAAAAAACAAAGCATTGTATTGATAACCACTTTTTTTTTTTACCTTTTTTTAGCCCCAGCTGTCCTGGAACTCACTCTGTAGACCAGGCTGGCCTTGAACTCACAAAGATCCGCCTGCCTCTGCCTCCCAAGTGCTTTTTTTTTTTTAATTTTTTTTTTTTATGGTTCTTTGAAATAGGGTCTCTCTGTAACCCTCAGGTGGCCTGGAACATGCTATGTAGACCAGGCTGGCCTGGAACTCACAGAGATCTGCCTGCCTCTGCCTCCTGAGTGCTGGGATTAAAGATATATGAGGGAGATGTGGTGGTGCATGCCTTTAACCCCAGCACTTGGGAGGCAGAGGCAGGTGAATCTCTGTGAGTTCCAGGCCAGCCTGGTCTACAGAGCAAGCTCCAGTCCAGCTGGGACTAAAAGGGAGACCCTGTGTCAAAACTACCCCCCCAAAAAATAGGTATGTGTACCACACCAGGCACCAGATTATCACTATTTTAATGTTTATCTTCCTAGCTTTTTTTTTATATATAAAATTGAGCTAATAAAATGCCCATTGTTTTACAATCTGCTTTCAGTTAACATAGGAGTATTTTGCCATTTAATTAAATGCTATTTTATAGCATAACATACTTTTAAATGCCTATGTACCATTCTTTTTGAGGAGTTAAAGTATGATCCATCTGTTTTAATATCTGTTTAGTATCTACAGAAAGAAAATCCAATTTATTTTCTTTTTTAAAAGCACAAAATAAATTTATTGTAGTCATTACTTGTGTTCAATTTTTTAAAAATATTTTATTGATTACTTTTATATGTATGACTGTATTGCCTGCATGTGTGTAAGTGCACCTGTGTCATGTAGTCCCCGTAGAAGAAAGGGTTTGATTCCCCTGAAACTGAAGTTATAGACAGTTTTTAGCCGCCATGTGGGTACTGGGAATCAAACCCTGGTCCTCTGCAAGAGCAGCCAGTGCTCTTAACCACTGAGCCATCTCTCCAGCTCCTTGTGTTTAAATTTTAAAGCATGATTTTAGATCTTTATTCTTCCATTACAAGTAGAAAATTAATAAGATTAGGGGCTTCAGATATTTCAGATTTCTCTTTCAGTCCTTTCTGAGTTAGGAGCCTCATAACATGTTCAAAGAATTAATAAAGAATTAGTCTTTTTTTAAAAGAAGCTTATTTATGGGGGCTGGAGAGATGGCCTAGCGGTTAAGAGCACTGGCTGCTCTTGCAGAGGACCCGGGTTCGATCCCCAGCACCCACATGGTGGCTGAGAACTGTCTTTAACTCCAGTTCCAGGTGAATCTGACACCCTCTTCTGACCTCCACGGCATTGCACGACACGGGTGCAACCTACATGCAGACAGTACACTCATACACATAAAAAATAATAAATAAAATTTAAAAAAGTTTATTTATTTATTTATTTATTTATTGGTCTTTTTCAAGACAGGGTCTCCCTGTAGCCTTGGCTGTCCTGGAACTCACTCTGTAGACCAGGCTGGCTTTGAGCTCACAAAGATCTGCCTGCCTCTGCCTCCCAAGTGCTAGGATTAAAGGCATGTGCCACCACGCCTGGCATGCATTTATTTATTTATTTATTTATTTATTTATTTATTTATTTATTTATTTTTGAGGCAGGGTCTCCCTTTAGTCCCAGCTGGGCTGGCACTTGCTATGTAGACCAGGCTGGCCTTGAACTCACAGAGATCCGCCTGTCTCTGCCTCCCCTGGGATTAAAGGCATGTGCCACCATGCCCAGCTCAAAAGAAGCTTATTTTTAAGCTGGGTGTGTCGGCGCACACCTTTAATCCCAGCACTTGCGAGTCAAAGGCAGGCCAGCTGGTGCTACAGGGCTACCCTGTCTCAAAAAGAAAAGAAAAATTAAAAAAGGAGCTTAAATGTACTATTAAGTCAGGCATAGTAGCTCACCCTTTTAATACCAACACTCAGGAGATAGCCAGGTGGATCTTTGTGAGTTTGAGCCTAGTCTGGTCTATCTAGTGAGTTCCAGACCAATCAGGACTATATAATAAGAACTGGTCTCAAAAACAAACAAAACAGCAAATTTGTACAGCAGAGTGTCAGTTGGTCTGTTTTTTCTGTTTTAGGGTGGACTGTGTAGGGATATTGAAGCTGAGAAATGCCGATGTTGAAGCCCGAATAGGAATTGCTGGCTCTAAGAAAAAAAGCACTCGTGCCAGATTGGTTTTTCGAGTTAACATCACAAGGAGAGATGGCTCCACTCTGACACTGCAGACGCCCTCTTCCCCCATTCTGTGTAGTAAGTAAGAGAATATGGAAATACTAAGTATGTGGAGATTCTTAATTTTTTCCCATAAGTCTTCCAGATACCTGTACATTTTAGTGCTGCACACCAGGTTGTGATCACATTAGGTACTTTGTAGCGTTATGTCATTTATTCCTCACAATCACCTATACATTCCATTCTGTTAACAAAACTGTGATTTAGAGACAACTAACTTCTTGAAGACTACATAGCTGGAGCAGACAAATCTGTGCTCTTAGCTGCTACAGTTGCTTAACTTGAAGTGTTTAAATTGAGTTGTTGCCAGTCGTGGTGGCACACACCTTTAATTAAAGCCCAGTACTTGAGAGGCAGAGGTGGGCAGATCTCTGTGAGTTCAAGGCCAGCCTGGTCTACAGAGTGAGTTCCAGGACAGCTGGGGCTACAGGGAGACCCTATCTCAAAAAGACAAAAAAAAAAAGAAATTCTGCTGTTCTGTGTTAAACATTTTAATTTCAGTTAATTATCAGAATTTTTGGTGAATATAATTGTGGTGTTTACAGTGTTGCCACATCACAGTGATGCTTGAATAAGGACATCCTCACTCTTAGCATCCATTTCAGCCAAGAGGAAACTGTAATTGTTCTGAGAACCCATTCCCTCAGAACTCTCTCAGAACTGTGATCATGGACAAAGCTCACTCTTTCTTTTATTGAAACAGTCCATCCAGCATAAAATGGGGACGTTAAAATGGACACTTTTATCAGTGGACTGCTCCTTCTGACTCCTGCTGAGTTAGACCAGCATGCACACAGCTATCAGTGTTATCAGTTAACATCTATTGCTTACAACACAAATGGATTAATTCTTCCCTTTGGGTGGATTGGTGTATCTGGTTCTTCTGGAAGACATCAATCTCTTCTTTGATTCTTTCTACATCAGCTTCCTCCTAGTTAACATCTATTGCTTATAGCACAAATGGATTAATTATTTCCTTGCTTTGAACAAATATTGGCTGTTTATACCCTTGATATGCAGCACACACACACACACACACACACACACTCACACACTCATTCATACACTGTTCTAGGTCAAGGGCAGGAAAGGGTCATGGGAGATTAAGGCTATATTCCCTGTGTTCCCTGCTCACATGAAAAGCCCAAGGCTAAGTTAATTTGTCTATACGTACAAACAATCCAAGATTAATTTTGGTTGCAAAGTTAACTAAAAGTCATTTGTTCAGTATATCCATGTTGTAAAAATCACAGTTCCCCCTTTGTTTTATAAATGAAGAAGCATCTAAAAGTCATTCTCATACTTAGCTGTGTGGATTAATTGGTTATTCACCAACAAAATATGAAAGATTTTAAGTGTTTTAAATTTTTCTCCTCCCTTTCTCTTCCTTTTTTTTCTTTCTTTTTGAAACAGGGCCTTGTTCTGTATCCCAGGCCGGCCTGACACTGATTATTTAGCAAATAATAGTTTTGAACTACAGATCCTCCTGCCTCCACTTCCAAAGTATTTGTAGTGCAAGTGTGCACCATCGCATCTGGTCTATGTGGTCTAGAGTCCAACTCACGGCTTCATGCACAGTAGACAAACATTACCAGCTAAACTACATCCTCAGTTTTTTTGCTTAGATACTACACAAGATGAAAAAAGAAAAGGTATTTATTATTTTTCCATAGTAATGCCATATTTCTATGTTGTTCTTTATACCAAGCGCTTTCATGTACATTGAGGTCTTAGAAAATTAATAAATAATACTCTTGCAGAGGACCCAGATTCGATCCCCAGCACCCACATGGCGGCTAAGAACTGTCTTTAACTCCAGTTCCAGGGGAATCCGACGCCCTCTTCTGACCTCCACAGCATTGCACGACATGGGTGCACCAACCTACAGTACATTCATACACATACAAAATAAAAAAAAAAAAAAATAGGACTGATGGGGCTGGAGAGATGGCTCAGCGTGCCAACTGCACTTGCAAAGGACTCAGGTTCGATTCCCAGCACCCACATGGCGGCTAAGAACCGTCTTTAACTACCTACATGCAGACAGTAGACTCATACACATAAAAAAAAATAAATAAAAAATTTAAGGGGCTGGAGAGATGGCTCAGCAGTTAAGAGCACCACCTGCTCTTGCAGAGGACCTGGATTTGATTCCCAGCACCCACATGGCAGCTAAGAACCATCTTTAACTCCAGTTCAGTGGGAATCTGACACCCTCTTCTGACCTCTGCGGCATTGCACGACACGGGTGCACCAACCTATGTGCAGACAGTACATTTATACACTAAAAAAATAATAAAATTAAATAAAAAATTAAATAATAAAATACAATGTTAAAAGATTTAGTAAGGGCTGTAGAGATGGCTCAGCAGTTAAGAGCACTGTCTGTTTTTGCAGAGTACCTGGGTTTGATTCCCAGCACCCAATGTAAGCTAACAAGTGTCCCTAACTACAGTTCCAGGAGAATCTGACGCCCTCTTCTGACCTCTAAAGGCATTGCATGACACGGGTGCTCTTACATACATGTAGGCAATATACTCATACACATAAAATAAAAATAACAAATAAAATGTATTTTTAAAAGATTTATTAAGATAGAAACAAAAAGATACATGAAAAAGTAGGCTCCAAGATTAGAGCTAGGTGACATTTCTTTTATAAAGACAATGAAGTGTTGAGCCAAGAAAATGTAAGTTCTGTCCTGACCATTTTAGGAATTTTGAAGTTAGTGCTGGGACTCATGGATATGTGGGGGGGAAGGAAAAATAAGCATACAACAAAGTCAACAGCATTCAGAAAATCTTTTTATTTTAAGAAAATTAAAATAAAAGAAAAAAAAAAAAAAAAAAAAAAGAAAAATTAAAATAGCCGGGCGTGAGGCAGAGGCAGGCGTCTTTGTGAGTTCTCAAGGGCCAGCCTGGTCTACAGAGCGAGTTCCAGGCCAGCTGGGGCTACAGGGAGACCCTGTCTCGAAAAGACCAAAAAAAGAAAGAAAATTAAAATTACAGGGCTGGAGAGATGGCTCAGCAGTTAAGAGCAAATATTGCTTTTGCAGAGGATAAGCGTTTGGTTTCAGGTGACTTACAACTGCCTGCAACTCTTAGCTCCAGGGAATCTGATGTTCTCTTCTGGCAATTTTGGTTATCTGCACGCACTTGTACATATCCAACACAGAGACTCACATACATGCATACACATCCTTAAAAATAGTATTTTCAGGGCTGGAGAGATGGCCTAGCGGTTAAGAGCACTGACTGTCCTTGCAGAGGACCTGGGTTTGATCCCCAGCACCCACATGGCGGCTGAGAACCATCTTTAACTCCAGTTCCAGGGGAATCCAACACCCTCTTCTTACCTCCGAGGCATTGCATGACACGGGTGCACAAACCTACATGCAGACAGTACATTCATACATATACAAAAATTAGCCGGGTGTGGTGGCGCACGCCTTTAATCCTAGCACTCGCAAGGCAGAGGCAGGCGGATCTCTGTGAGTTCAAGGCCAACCTGGTCTACAGAGTGAGTTCCAGGACAGCTGGGGCTACAGGGAGACCCTGTCTTGAAAAGACTGAATAAATAAATAAATAAATAAATAAATAAATAAATAAATAAATAAATAAATAAATAAAAAATATATTATTTTCAGTAAGAGAATTAGCCTGGTGTATGTAGTGGTACACGCCTATTCCAGCACTCAGGAACCAGAGGCAGGTGGACCATTGTGAGATCAAGGCCAATCTGATCTACATACTGAGTTCCAAGCCAGCTGGGACTACAAGGAGACCCTGGAGGGGAGAAAGAATTATGGAGGCTGGAGAGATAGTTCAGTGGTTAAGAACACTGGCTGCTCTTGCAGAGGACCAAGGTTTAGTTCTCAGCACCCACATGGCAGATAACAAATGTTTATAACTTAAGATCCTGGTCTCCAAGGGCCTTGCACACATATGGTGCACTTATATACATTGAAGCAAAACTCACATAAAATAAAAAATAAATTTTTTCAAATAAGAATTATTTATTACATTGTGCGATTCTGGTTTGTTTTTGTAAGTATAACCTATTTTGGCCTGTTTGATCAGTTGGAACAGAATGAAAGTTGTAAAGAAAATAAATTAGTATGAAAAGTTGGAGTTGGGGCTGGAGAGATGGCTCAGCGGTTAAGAGCACTGACTACTCTTGAAGAGGACCAGGGTTCGATTCCCAGCACTCACATGGCAGCTAAGCACCCCCTTTAAGCCGGAAGTGGTGACACACGCCTTTAATCCCAGCACTCAGGAGCCAGAGGCAGGTGGATCTCTGGGAGTTCAAGGCCAGCCTGGTCTACATGGCTAGTTCCATGCCAGCTGGGGCTACAGGGAGACCCTGTCTCAAAAATATCCCCCCCCCAAAAAAAAGTTGGAGTTGGAATGAGAGAATTAAATGGGGAGATGATAAGGAAGTAGAAAAAGAGGAGGGGCCCAAGGTGATAGAAAAGGTGGAAGAGGGGAGGAACCAGGTACTTCTAGAGACTCACAGGAAAGAAAGCCTAATACCAAGATTCATTCTGTATTTTATAGCCTTTAAAAAAATACTCTGGGATTACAAGGAGACCCTGTCTCGAAATGAAAAAAATCCTAATTTGAATTGTTTTTAAGAGAGAGGAAAAAATCATTTTTTTTTTTTTTAAGACAGGGTCTCCCTATAGCCCCAGCTATCCTGGAACTCACTCTGTAGACCAGGCTGGCCTTGAACTCACAGAGATCTGCTTGCCTCTGCCTCCCAAGTGCTGGGATTAAAAGCATGTGCCACCATGCCCAGTGAAAAAAATCACTCTTTTACATTTATTTTATGTGCATGAGTGTTTTGCCTGCAAGTGTTAGTCTACCACGGCTGTGCAATGCCTGTGGATATCAGAAGGGGGCAGTAGGGTCCTCTGGAACTGGAGTTACTGATGGTTGTTACTGCCCTGTGGGTGCTGGGAACTGAACCAGGGTCCTCTGCAGCAGCAGTGTTTCTTAAGCTGAGCCATATCTCTGACCCTTCTTTTTCATTTATGATGTGTGTGTGTGTGTGTGTGTGTGTGTGGGTGGTGGTGGTGGTGTATTTTTTTTTTTGGGGGGGGGGAGTCTTTTTGAGACAGGGTCTCCCTGTAGCCCCAGCTGGCCTGGAACTCGGAACTCACTCTGTAGACCAGGCTGGCCTTGAACTCACAGAGATCTGCCTGCCTCTGCCTCCCAAGTGCTAGGACTAAAGGCGTGTGCCACCACGCCTGGCTACCTCAATGGATCTTAATCATCTTTATACGCCCTTCCCCAGTAGTACCCTCCCATAGCCTTCCCACCAGTGGAATGTATTCTGTCATTTGTGTTAAGACTTATTGTAAAAAAAAAATTTTTTTAAACAAAACAAAACAAACAAAAAAGACCTACTATGTCAACTTACCCCAGACATTTCTCAGTGCAAGTTCTTCTACTGATCAGCTCTTCCTCCTCCAACAGTAATCACTTGCCAATATGTCTTCAGCTAAGATTAAGGTCTGCTGCCCATTTCCCCAGTTCTATGCTGGGTTCTTTTACATTCTTTTTTTTTGGGGGGGGGCTCTTTTTTTCTGAGACAAGGTCTCCCTGTAGCCCCAGCTGTCCTGGAACTCACTCTGTAGACCAGGCTGGCCTTGAACTCACAAAGATCCTCTGCCTCTGCCTCCCAAGTGCTAGGATAAAGGCATGGGCCACCCACGCCTGGCTCTTATTTACATTCTCTAACATGTTACAGTTCTCTTACCCAGTAGAGTAGCCGTATAATGTTTCTGATTTTTGTAGCATAGTTTTATTGTTAAAATACAACTCAAAGCAAGACTATCAGTTTTCATATCTACCTTCCTATATTTATTTTAATAGGATGAAATAGTTTTCTTGCATATATAAATTTTTCTCTATATATAAATCTGATTTAGAATAATTTTTTTTTCTAATTCTTTTGTTGTTTCTTATTTGAGACAGGGTCTCCCTTTGAAGTCACTGGCTCCTGGAGCTCACTATGTAGCCAGGCTGGCCTCAATTTCACAGAGATCGTCTGGCCTCTGCCTCCTGAGTGCTCAGATTTAAGGCATTAACTTTGAAAACAAAAGATATTTATTATTTTATATTTTATGAGTTTTTTTTTTTTTTGTTATTGTAGTGTACTCACATGAATGTAGGTGCCTGTGGACCAGAGAGGGCATCATATACCCTGGAACTGGAGCTATATCAGTTGTTTAGCTGTCATGTGAGTGAGTAGGAAACGCCAATGTCCTTTGCAAGAACAGCGCATAGTCTTGCTGGTTCTTTTTACTAACAGATTCGCTTTTTTTCTGTCTTCGTGCCTACAGTCTTCAGCCAGCAGGAGTGCCAGAGTCTTAAAGAAAAGCCTGCATAGCTTTCAGTGAAAGGAGAGGACAAGAAGTGTTTCTAATTTTTGGGAAGAACTTTCTGAAAGGAACTAAAGTCATTTTCCAGGAAAATGTTTCCTGGTAAGTATGCATTTCATGAATGGAAAGAGTATTCCATGCTTCACTTGTCATAAAAACACAAAGAACTATTGGCAGCTGAATTAAGCTGTACTGGGATGAGACAAGAGCTGATCTTCTTAAAGGGCAGCACTCTAGATAGGCTTACAAGACCTTAGTGGAAAACTTGTACTGAGGGACATTTGGGGACACTAACGACTCAGTAGGCCTTAAGTGTAATGACAGAATGTCTGAAATCCAGCGGGGGGCTATGGGAAGGTGCCAGTGGGGAAGGGGGTAATTAAGATGATTAAATACACAGAAATTCAATAAAAATATTAAAACAAAAAGTAAGATGCATAGCTCATTTTCAAAACCCCACTTACCCACTGCTTCATCTGTAGTTATCAGGTTATTTGTAAGTTAATTCTGCCTGTGCTTTCCAAAAGGAGTCAGCTTTTACCCCCTTATCAATAGCACAAGGCCACCTAGCAGGAATGCTACAGAGACCCCCACAGATGAACTAGCTCTGCCCCATGCTGACCACAAGCAGTAACCTTTGAGGCCTCACTAAGCCCAGTGTGTCCATCTTAAATAAAACTACTTTACCTTAAAAAAAAAAAAATACAGTCCACTTGGAGAGGCAGAGGCAGGCGACTTTCCTGAGTTAAGGCCAGCCTGGTCACATAGTGAGTTCCAGGAACGCTGGAGCTACAGGGAGACCCTTTCTCAATCAAAAGACCCACAAAAAAAAAAAAAAAAAAAATACGTCATAGTTACAGAGTAAAAAGTTCAAAAATTTTTGGGCTGGAGAGAATGGCTTAGCCAATTAAGAGCACCGGAGCCAACGTTACATAAGAAACCGGGTCTATCCTCCCAGCACCACTGGCGGGCTGAGACCATCAATAAACTGCCAATTCCAGAGAAAATCCAGTTTCCAGGGGAATCCGACATTCCCTCTTACTGCCTCCGAGACAATTGCACCACATGGGTGCACAAACTTGCATGGGCCAGTTAATTCATACAACTATCAAAATTAAATAAAAATTAATTTTTTAAAATTAAAAAAAAAGTTCAAAAATTTTATAAATTTCCCTTTTTATTTCCATCAGATGAAAACTCTTGGAAGTCAGAAGCGGAAATTGACATGGAATTATTTCATCAGCGTATTTTAAATCTTTTTAATTTTAGTTGTTCTGAAAATTTCCTGAAGCAGTAGATTAATCATCAGATAGTTTTGATGTAAATTAAAGTTTCTTCTTTGGTTTCTTTTACTGTAAAAGANACCTAGTGTGGGGGCGGGGAAGCACACTCAAGTGGAAGAGCAGCAGAGCTCTTAATCACTCCAGCCCCCTATGTGTCCTTTCTAAATGCCTTTTCCTTTTTTTTCCTTTTTGAACTCTGGGGTTTTCTGTTTTTGTTCCTCTCCCCACAGCTTTGCTTTTGGGGTGTAGGGATTACTATAAAACATTGAGACACGCACACACACATACAAAAAAAATTGAGACAGATTTGCAGAGTGGAATGTGGAGATGTAACTCACTGTTTTAAAAGGTTTAACAACTGAAGAGGATCAGTGGAGCCGAATCTAATCTGGCTTCTTTCACAGATGAGGACATAGGCCAGTGGGACTTGCCCGTGCCTGCACATAGTGACAAAGCCTGGGCCAGGGTTCAGGCCATGTCACTCTTCATCTTAGACTCCTCCCCATGTACTATGTTGTCCATCTCACCCAGCAGGAGAGTTTTTTAAATCCTAAAACAAAATTAACTCATTTTATTTTATTTTATTTTTTGTCTTTTCGAGACAGGGTCTCCCTGTAGCCCCAGCTGTCCTGGAACTCACTCTGTAGACCAGGCTGGCCTTGAACTCACAAAGATCCTCTGCCTCTGCCTCCCAAGTGCTAGGATTAAAGGCATGGGCCACCACGCCTGGCTCTTTTACATTCTTAACATGTTACAGTTCTCTACCCAGTATAGTAGCCGTATATGTTTTCTGATTTTTGTACATAGTTTATATTGTTACATCAAAGCAAGACTATCAGTTTTCATATCTACCTTCCTATATTTATTTTAATAGGATGAAATAGTTTTCTTGCATATATAAATTTTTCTTATAATTAAATCTGATTTAGAATAATTTTTTTTCTAATTTTTTTGGTATTTTTGAGACAGGGTCTCCCTTTAAGTCCCAGCTGGCTTGGAGCTCACTATGTAGACCAGGCTGGCCTCATTTCACAGAGATCTGTCTGCCTCTGCCTCCTGAGTGCTCAGATTTAAGGCATAACTTTGAAAACTAAAAGATTTTATTATTTTTATTTTATGAGTGTCTTGCCTGTGTACACATAAGTGCACTACATGTGTCCAGTGCCTGTGGAGACCAGAAGAGGGCATCATATACCCTGGAACTGGAGCTATAGTCAGTTGTTAGCTGTCATGTGAGTGATAGGAAACCCAAGTCCTCTGCAAGAACAGCAAGTCTTGCTGGTTCTTTTTACAGATTGCTTTTTTCTGTGCCTACAGCTCAGCCAGCAGGAGTGCCAGAGATCTTAAAGAAAAGCCTGCATAGCTGTTCAGTGAAAGGAGAGGAAGAAGTGTTTCTAATTGGGAAGAACTTTCTGAAAGGAACTAAAGTCATTTTCCAGGAAAATGTTTCTGGTAAGTATGCATATTCATGATGGAAAGATTATTCCATGCTTCACTTGTCATAAAAACACAAAGAACTATTGGCAGCTGATTACTGCTGGATGAGAAAGAGCTGATCTTCTTAAAGGGCAGCACTCTAGATAGGCTTACAAGACCTTAGTGGAAAACTTGTACTGAGGGACATTTGGGGACACTAACGACTCAGTAGGCCTTAGTGTCAATGACAGAATGTCTGAAATCCAGCGGGGGGCTATGGGAAGGTGCCAGTGGGGAAGGGGGTATTAAGATGATTAAATACACAGAAATTCAATAAAAATATTAAAACAAAAAGTAAGAATGCAGAGCCCATTTTCAAACCCCACTTACCCACTGCTTCATCTGTAGTTATCAGGTTATTTGTAAGTTAATTCTGCCTGTGCTTTCCAAAAGGAGTCAGCTTTTACCCCCTTATCAATAGCACAAGGCCACCTAGCAGGAATGCTACAGAGACCCCCACAGATGAACTAGCTCTGCCCCATGCTGACCACAAGCAGTAACCTTTGAGGCCTCACTAAGCCCAGTGTGTCCATCTGTAAATAAAACTACTTACCTTAAAAAAAAAAAATACAGTCCACTTGGGAGGCAGAGGCAGGCGGATCTTTCTGAGTTCAAGGCCAGCCTGGTCTACATAGTGAGTTCCAGGACAGCTGGAGCTCCAGGGAGACCCTTTCTCAAAAAGACCCAAAAAAAAAAAAANTGAAAGATCCCGGAATCACATCACTTAAACACTAAGATCCTGACTTCTCCAACTACCTAGGACCACGGAAGCCACCAATGTCGGGAAAGGCATCAAGTGCTACCACTAAAGACCAGTCAGTTTTCTGTTTTGCTTAATCAGAAGCTAATTTTCCAGGGCTTACAGAGAAACTGTTGCTGGTTTTGTTTCTAAAGTGAAATGTATTTTGACTCACAGATCTTCATTTTGGCTTAATTTGTGATTAGTTTTACTTAAGCTATAGCTCCCAAACAGTCCCCTTTAAAGTCCAGCCTATACTTTAAATCAAATCATATGTAGAAGAAAATGAGTAGCAGTGACAATACCACAATCACATTAGCGTGGGATGGACCGTTGGCTGTTTAATGAATTCACCCAGAGAAAAATCAAAACTTAGATTGGTATTTCTGGGGTTAAAGGAAAACGTTTGCAAAATTTATAGAGGTTAAAGATAAATTGCAGGGACTGGAGAGATGGCTCAACTAGTTGCTCTTACAGGGGACCCAGATTTGGTTCCCAGAACCCACATGGCAGCTAGCAACTCTCGGTTAACTAGTTACCAGGAATCCATTGCCCTCTTCTGGCCTCTAGAGGCCTTACATGGATGAGTGCATTTACATAAGTAAATTACAAAAAAGTCCAAATGATTAATCAATGGGTGAAAAATTGCTCCATCTTTTAGATAATTAGAGAAAATTGATAAAATAGAGGCAGTAATGAAATTACATCAGAGTGTGTCCTTTTGCTTGGTATAGACTAAGAAAAAATATTTGCGGCTAGAGAGATGGTCTAGCGGTTAAGAGCACCGACCGCTCTTCCAGAGGTCCCGGGTTCAATCCCCAGCACCCACATGGCGGCTGAGAACCCTCTGAAACTCCAACAGGAGAACTCCAGTTCCAGGGGAATCCGAGATCCTCTTCTGACCTCTGTGGCATTGCACGACACGGTGCACAGACCTAATGCAGACAGTACATTCATACATAACAGAAATAAATAAAAATTAATTAAAAAATTAAAAAAAAAAGAAAAAGAAAAAAATATTTGAAGCTGGAAAGGCTGTGGTGAGACAATTATCCTCATTCATTAAAGAGGCAAAAATAAATGGTCCTCACTGAAGTTTGGAGCCTTTAGAATTTTGGTGCTTTCATAAATGGGGAATTTTTAATTAATATTTAAATATTAATTAATAATAAAAGTTAAAATTTATTAATTAAATAGAGGAATTTGCATAATTACAGAAAGTCCAAAAGAAGAGGCTAGAACAACAGGGGAGGTGCTGGGGAATTAGCACTTATGTAAAAAGCTGGGTGCAGAAGGGCATTCCTGGAATTCCAGTACTGGGGAGCTGAAGAGAGGTGGCTCCATGGGGCTTGCCTGCCAGCAGGCCTAATCTAACCAACACAGCCAGGTCCCAGTGAAGACTCTCCAGAAACAAGATGAAAGAACTGAGGAACAACACCTGAGGTGACCTGGCCTACACACACCACACCACTCACACACACACACACACACAGACACACACCACCACCCGAGACCCACCAGTCAATTTCAGTTCATGAGTTGTCACAAGGAACAATAAAAGAGAGCACTGTGAAGCCAGTGGCTCCCTGAGCTTCTGGGCCTGAGTGGGAAGACCAGGCCCTCTCTGACAGGGCCTTGAGAGCCCTAAGCCCCAGAAGCATGTTCCCATCTGGGCTCACACTCCTGTGTGACAGTCCTGTAGGAACAGGCTTCTCTACAGGCCAGTCATCGCCCTCCTAACCCTCTTCCTTTGAGTAGGACATTCAGATCTTATTATATGGTCTTTGCCCTGCTTGGCAGGCTGCATAACCGTTACCCATGGACATGGTGCTCAAGGTTTTCCCAATGGGCTTCTTTGCTGAAAAAGCCTCACTTACATTCCCAGTGCTGCCTACCTGGCATTTTACTGGGGGAGATTCTAGTCGGCTGACACCGCATCCTAGTCCACTAGCGCTAATGGAAGACTTACTGTAGACTCAGGGCTTAACAACAGTCGTCGCTTCTTACAGTTCTGGAGCTAGAAGCTCAGTACACTGTGTCAGCAGGGCTGGTGTCTTCTGAGGGCTTACAGATGGTCGCCTGTGTTTTCCCTCTTGTCGGCTTAGAACACCCTAAAGGTTTCCTTGTACCTTCATCACCTCTTAAAGATTTGTGTCCAAGCGGGCTGGTGGCCACACCTTTAATCCTAGCACTTGGGAGGAGAGGCAGACAGAGGCAGGCAGATCTTTGTGAGTTCAAGGCCAGCCTGGTCTACAGTGAGTTCCAGGACAGCTGGACTACAGGGAAACCTTGTCTTAAAAGACCAAAAAAAAAAAAAAATGATTTTTGTACAAACACACATTCTGAGGTACTGGGGATTAGAACTTCAAATTATGGATGTTTAGAGAGACAGCTCAAAACACAGATCAGTTATAATCTCAGGACACAGCTGAGTTATGTGGTTCCAGAATGACCTATAGCTTACGACCCCTAGAAACTGTGACAAGCATACTGTGTGATAGGGCCTGAGTGGTGCAGAGGGTGGGCCGTGGTGGCCACTTTCTGCTCTGACCTCAGCACAGCGTCCTCATGCACATAGATGGCTGCTTACTCCCAACATCTGTGACTCCCCTCTCAGGGGCCTTCCTGCCTTCCTCAGCTTGTGCTCCAGACAGGCAGGAGGTGCTGGGAGGTGCTGCTTCAGTCCCAGTTGGCCTGGAAGTCCCTGTGTAGACCAGGCAGGCTTCATTCTCACAGAAATCCTCCTGTTTCGCATCTGGAATGCTGGGATTGAAGCTGGGTGCCCCACACATGGCTGAAGGTGGGAAACTGCCGGTGTGTTCATCTCCTCTCTTTCAATCCAGGGAGGATGATTTTTGTCGTTCTATTTTAACCTATCAGTAAGTCAAGTTTCCTTCATCCCTCTCTCCCTCTTTCTCTTTTCCCTTCTCCTCCTTCCCCTCCCGCCTTCTCTACCTTCTTTCCTCCACATTGTCTTATGATTAGTACGAGATGTCTTGGCACTGTGTGTAGCCTAGGCTAGCCTCAAACTCACATCCTTCCTGTTTGAACCTCCCAAGTGGTGGGTCACAGCCACATACCTAGCATAACCTGGCTGAGGTTTGTTTCTGATGGTGGGCAATCTCCAGCTCCCAAGGATTAGGTTGTTGAATTTTCTAGAACAAAGTGCCAGACCAGGAACTGGGATCTGGGCTCAAGCTTCAGGCCTAGCAGTCACCTGGACAAGTTCCCACTCTCTAGTCTGAGTTTCCCCAGCTGTGAAGCACAAACATAGGGCTAGATGCTGTTTTCCAAGTCTAGTGTGAAAATCTCTTGGCAACAGTACTTTAGGTCCTATCTACACCTTGAAAAATTCAGCCAGGGTACAATTGTGATTTCTTTTTTTGTGTGATTTCTAATAATAAGCGTTGGAACCAACTGGAGGGTGGACTTCTCAACCAGTTTCCTAGTGAGGCTTATTGACTGTCATGTGCTTAAGAGTTGGACAGATTTCTACCTGCTAGAAGACAGACAACGTAATTTTCCAAATGCCATTTGACTCTCTAGGAAAAACAAATTTCCTGGCAGTTCTAAAACACCACAGCGTTCATTGATGAAAGTGTAATCTTCCCCCGTACGTTTCCCATGAGTGCTATATAACTCTTCGAGACAGTCTGTATAGATTTAATGAAGAGCTGCAGCAGGTAAGGTGCAGAATGAAGGGGAGATAAACGGCTGCTTGGAAGGTTGTGCACAGATGGCAGCAGATGATGGCCCGCAGAAGGTGGCACATATATGCTAAACCTTTCTGTGCAGCAGACAGCATGCTGGATGTGAAGCATGCATCCCTTGAAAGAATTCTCTCCATTTCTGAGATGATGCATTCTAGAGAGGTTAAAGAGTCAGCTCAAGATCATGCAGACAGCTTGGAAAGAGAGTTGGGTGTCAGGTTTAGTACTGAGGAGTGAAGGCTTGGAGCAGGAAGACTTGGACTTGAATTTGCCACTGACTGATATGTCATTGTGTGATTCTTGGTATGTCACATGACCTCTTTGAGTCCAGTTTCTTCACAAAAGCACAGAGAACATGGGTCAATGAGATGGCTTAGTGGGGAGAAGCATTTATCCCCAAGTTTGATGACCCCAGTTCATTCTGCAGGTGCCATGCAGTTAAAGGAGAGAGCTGTCTCCTGTAAATTGTCCTCTGAGTACTACACGTGCCCACTCACATGGAACAACACACATTCATCACACACACACACTAAAGAAAAAGAACAACACAATAACAAATCATCTATTATATGGAAATTTGTTTTGCTGGGCCTGGAGAGATGCTCAGTGGTTAAGAGCATCGACTGCTCTTGCAGAGGATCCGGTTCAATTCCCAGCACCCACATGGCAGCTAAGAATCCATCTTTAAACTCAGTTTCCAAGGGAATCCGTGCCCGTCTTCTGACCTCCGCGGCATTGCACGACATGGGTGCGCCAACCTACATGCAGACAGTACATTCATACACATAAAAACAATAAAATAAAATGTTAATAAATGTTAAAAATATACTGGGATCCTGAGGTGTAGAGCTGTCAACAGTTTTAGACTCACGGGAGGGCTCAGTGCGTCACCGGAACGATATTTGGGTCGTCGGGAACTCTTCCTGCTCCCAGTATTCTCCACTCCCAACTCTCCCCGTTTGCCTAACCCCAGGGAGGTGACTCTGGCTGCCTGACATTTTCCTGTCAGCCATTTGCGTTGGGAAATGGTCCTCTTGCTTCCTCTCTGCTGGCTGGTCTTCTGCCTCTGTGGCATTTGGAGTTGTGGAAGGGTGTGCGGATCTGATTCCGGTTCTCCCTTGTGGCGTGTTCCCAGTGTTACCCTCCTCAGAGCGTCTTCATTCTGTTCTGGAAGGGTCAGACATACCTGCTTGTCTTGGCGCTCGAGGGTCTTGTAACCATTCACTTTGACCTGGGCTTCCCAGCCCACTGCTCCCAGCCTGGGCCCTCTGCCCTCTTTTGGCTGAGGTTCTACCTGAGCGTACCGCACATTCATTTTAGTTTGAGAACATGAATTTGAGTTGATGGGTGGCACAAGGCTTATTGGCAGCCATTCTTTTATCTATGTTCCATGGTGTCTGAGACCCTGCATTTAGAAAGGCATTTGTTTGGTTAAAGGAAAGTTGTCTTCTGTTACACAGCTCTCTCTAGAAGGTGTAAACTAGGTAGCACTGCTCTTCTCTGTGATGGGGAAGAAGTCTCAGCTCTCCTCACATGCTTAGTCCCAACCCTCCTCTCTCCACAAGTTACTGGTAGGGCCGATAGTCTTTAAGGGTAGTCACTAAACTCTATTGTAAGGGGGTAATTCCCCCAGAGAAAACGACTCAGACACAAAATGGTGCCAAAAGAAAGTCTTTAGTTGTCTGACTACACACCAGACAGTCATTCTCAGGTGTGTAGCCTTGAGCTGTGGTTGGGAGGAGCTGTATACAGAAAAACCTATCCAGGGGTGAAAAGTTTAAGTTCCCAAGCTTCAGGGTGGAAAGCCCCTCTGACAATTCCTATTCTTTAAAAGCAAGCCAGGCATAAACTAGAGAATCTGGGTTAGCAGAATAAGTTCCTAAGCAACCAGGTATTCTCTGACCTGTACTCAAACTCCTGCCCCAGTTCAGTTGAATTAAATTTTCCTATTCCCATATTTTTTTTATTGTTATTAAACCTTTCCATAAGTCATACACCATCAAGAGTTGCTTCCCTATCCATGCCCCCACCTCACCTGAGTCCCTGCACTCTGCCATACATGTCCCGCATCTTTTTCTGAGTCTTTCCAGAGTTTTTTTTTCAGTTATTTTGTTGTGGTTCTCTCCAACTTGTATTGCTACAGTATATATAAGTATATATATAATAATAGTTATAGTATATATAGATATAGTTATATATACATAAATATGTACATACATATCACTTGGATTGGAGGACTTTTGGGGGATATAAACAATTTTAAAAAGATTTATAAGAACTGGGTGTGGCCGTGCACACCTTTAAGCCCAGCACTCAGGAGGTAGAGGCTGGTAGATCTCTGTGAGATCAAAGCCAGCCTGTCGACATAATGAGTTCCAGGACAACTGGAAGTTTAGTTTCAAAACAAAACAAAGCAAATCAAGTAAACAAATTTAAAAAACACAAAAATATTTGTAATAGGCATCAAGTAAAGTAGTAATGGGCAGTCTCCCGAGAAAGAAAAGCTGACGACCAGACAGTTTCCCTATCAAATTCTACTGCAATTTTAAAGGAGAGCCAACAGCCATGTCCTCAAATTAGTCCATAAAACAGGAAGGGGGCATGCTATCAACTCATTCTATGAAACCATGATTACCTGCTTCCAAACCCAGACAAGGACACAGCAGCCACAAGAACTATAGACTGGTTTCCATGATAGGCACAGATGAAAAGACTCTCAGTGAAGTGCTGAAAAACAAATTCAACAATACAGTAAAAAGATCATGGCTTCCTTCCATATCTCAACACAATGAAGGGTTAATAGGACAAACCTATATCAAATATTTCTTTTAAAATCAGTACTGAGACAAGAGTGTCCACTGTTCTTCTCTTATTCAGTAAAATGCTAGAAGTATTAGCTAGAGTTGTAGGTCCAGAGGAATACAGATAGGGAAAGGCAGAAGTTCAATTATCCCAATTTACAAGTGATGTGATCCTATACACAAAAGATCTTAAAGACATCACCAGAAAGCTATTAAGATTTGACAAATATTTTCGGCTAAATATCAAGATACAAAATTAATATGCAAAACCAGTACTTGAAAGTCTATTAATATTGAGCTTGTTGAGAAAGAAAAACAATCACACTCCTAGTAGCTTTAAAAAAATACCTAGGAATAGGGCTGGAGAGATAGCCTAGTGGTTAAGAGCACCGACCTCTTTTGCAGAGGAGCTGGGTTCGATCCCCAGCACACACATGGCGGCTGAGAACCATCTGTAACTCCAATTCCAGGAGAACTCCAGTTCCAGGGGAATCCAACACCCTCTTCTGACCTCCGAGGCATTGCACGACACGGGTGCACAAACCTACATGCAGGCAGTACGCTCGTACACATAAAAATGAATAAATAATATTTAAAAAATACAGTCATAGTTACAGAGTAAAAAGTTCAAAAATTTTATTTACTCTTTTTATTTCCATCAGATGAAAACTCTTGGAAGTCAGAAGCAGAAATTGACATGGAATTATTTCATCAGGTATCTTTTAAATCTTTTTAATTTAGTTGTTCTGAAAATTTCCTGAAGCAGTAGATTAATCATCAGATAGTTTTGATGTAAATTAAAGTTTCTTCTTTGAGTTTCTTTAACTGTAATAGAATTATTCATCTGAAGCCAGAAATGACCAGTTCTCTTTTTTCAAAAGTAGGGGGCATTTTCCAGGTATGGTGACGCATATCTTCAATCCTAGCACTCGGGAAGCCAAGGTAGGCAGAGCTCTGTGAGATCAAGGCTGGTCTGGTCTACATACTGAGTTCTGAGGTTGCTGTGGCTTACAGGCATCTTATATTTTTGTTGTTGGGAAGAGACAAACACCAGTAAGTTAGTAATTTCAAGTGGTGAAAATAAATGTGATCAGTTTGGGAAAAAGTACTTCTTCAAACAGAATGGCCAGGGAATCCTTCTCCAAGGATGGAACGTTTGTGTATAATCCCTAAAGATGGGTAAGGGCTTGCCGTTTGGGTCTATGAAGGAAGAATATTACAGTTCAGGTAGAGAGAACAGAACATAAAGGAAAACTGAGTTTTGAATTTAAAAGGGTAGAATGAGGTCAGGGTAGCTACAATTTGTTAAGCCACAGGGAGAGTGAGAATGAGAAGAAGTTGACAAAGCAGGAACTTTATAATCTGTTGCAAAACATTCAGGTTTAACCTTTAAAGAAAACCACTAAGATTAATGACCTGATGCCTATTAACCTGAGCTTTAAATAATGTATATTTTGCTTGGCATAGTAGTAGATACCTGGAAAAGCACTTGGGAGTCTGAATGAAGCAAGAAGATATGAAGTTTGAGGCCAGTCTGAGCTCCGTAGCAAGACTCTGTCTCAAAAAAGTTATTTAAGGCTGGGCATGGTGGCACACACCTTTAACTCCAGCACTCAAGAGGTAGAGGCAGGCAGATCTCTATGAGTTCAAGGCCAGCCTGGTGTACATAGCGAGTTCCAGGCCAGCTGGGGCTACAGGAAGACCCTATCTCAAAAAGACCTGCCCCTCCCACCAAAAAAGTTAATTAAAATAAAAATTCATATTTTTTCTAATAAGACTTTTTTGAGACTAGGTCTCCCTATAGCACCAGCTGGCCTGGAACTCACTATGTACACCAGGCTGACCTTGATCTCACAGACATCCACCTGGCTCTGCCTCCCAAGGGCTGAGATTAAAGGCATGCACCACCATGCTGGCAAAATCCGATTTTTTTGAAACTGTAGAGCTAACAGGAAATATAATAATTTTTTTTTATTTAGTTTGTATACTGCTTCCTTTCTGACTCTTGGGCTTTTCTTTAATTAGAACCATCTTATCGTGAAGGTTCCTCCATTTCATGACCAACATATAACTGTGCCTGTGTCAGTGGGAATATATGTTGTGACCAATGCTGGAAGATCTCATGATGTTCAGCCATTCACTTACACTCCAGATCCAGGTATGTCAATACCAAAAATTCTGAACTGAAATCAATAGTTTCTAGTTATTTGAAAAAGTTTGAGGAAATCCAGCTAACCAATAAGAAAAACTTGCAAATTAACATGAAATCATACCAATTTGATTTGGGATTTGGAGATGACCTGTATTTCCTAAAAACATAACTCACACCCTTTTTTTTTCTTTTTTCTTTTTTTTTCTTTTCTTTGGTCTTTTCGAGACAGGGTCTCCCTGTAGTCCCAGCTGTCCTAGAACTCGCTCTGTAGACCAGGCTGGCCTTGAACTCACAAAGATCCTCCTGCCTCTGCCTCCCGAGTGCTAGGATTAAAGGCATGCCCACCACTCCCAGCAGGGACTTTTTTTTTTTTTTTTAATTATGTGTTTGAGTGTACTGTCTGCATGTAGATTAGTGCACCTGGGTCATGCAATGCTGCTGAGGTCAGAAGAGGGCGTTGGATTCCCCTGGAACTGGAGTTAAAGATGGTTCTCTGCCGCCATGTGGGTGCCGGGGATCGAACCCGGGTCCTCTGCAAGAGCAGTCGGCGCTCTTAACCGCTATGCCATCTCTTCAGCCCCAACTCTGAATTTGTGTGTGTGTGTGTGTGTGTGTGTGTGTGTGTGAATGTTTTAAATATAATTTTAAGTACTTAATGGTTTAGAAATCAGAGCAATAAGAGCAACTAAATGTTATTTAGCCAAAAAAGTAACTTGGCACTTATTTGCCGGTTCTGCTTGGTTCTCTGAAGAACTGAAGAAGCCTCTTCTAGTAGAAGTTGGGCTGGCTGTGGTGGCCCACACCTTTAATCCCAGCACTCAGGAGGCAGAGGTAGGCAAATCTCTGAGTTCAAGGCCAGCATGTTCTATGTAGCAAGTTCCAGGCCAGCTAAAGCTACAAGGACACCATGTCTCAAAAACGCCAAAAGGGGGGGCTGGAGAGATAGCCTAGGGGTTAAGAGCACCGACTGCTCTTGCAGAGGACCCAGGTTCGATCCCCAGCACCCACATGGGGGCTAAGAACCGTCTGTAACTCCAGTTCCAAGGGAATCCGAGACCATCTTCTGACCTCTGCAGCACGGGTGCACAAACCTACATGCAGACAGTACAGTCATACACAAACAAAAATAAAAAAGTTAAAAAAAGCACTGTTCTTTTTTTTGGAATACTTTTTTAATTTATATATATATATTTTTTTATCAAATCTAGACCCGTGTCCCCCCATCCCCCACCCCACCAGAGCTCATGCATTCTGCCAAACATGCTATACATCTCCTTCCCAGTCTTTCTCAGTATTCTCCATGGGGAAGTTGACTGTTTTGAGCAGAAGTTCACTGTTTCAGTCAGTTCTTTGATGCAGTCCTTTCTGTTGTTGTTGTTGTTGTTGTTGTTTCCAATATGCATCACTCCCAACTGCTTTGGACAAAAGCTCAAGGGGCCATGCACAGGAAATACTTACAACTGGGTAATTGGCATTAGCATCCACAGAT
>VZQC01001442.1:4549011-4573069 GCA_009823505.1 Rhizomys pruinosus
TCTTCCAGGTCTGATATTCTTTGTTCTGCTTCCTCCATTCTGCTTCTGAGGCTTTTTCCATTCCTTTCGTCTTGATTGGATGAGTGTTTGATTTCCTTTTTCATTTCCTCTTCTGATTTCTTTAGTATTTTTACTTCTTTTTGGAGCTTCTCAATCTCTTCCTGTAGCTCTTTGCTTCGCTGGTTGGTTTCCTTATCTTTTTCAGCATGGGATCTTTTCAGTGTTTCTACTTCCTTCTGGAGTTTGTCATTCTCTGTAGGTCCTTCTTGAGTTCTTCATTCTCTTTTCTCAGTTCTTTGATTTGTTCTTTATAATCTTGTAGTTCCCAATGTTCCCAATTGTGATTTTGATATCTGTGTCCTGGGGCATCCCCAGAGGGATCCCACTGCAGAAAACTTCCATAGGGTTGGTAGAGCTTGGTGGGGAATTATCCTGCCCCTTTCCCGTGTTGTCTCTTCTTCGTGTTCCTGGCATATGGGCTTCTCCTTGCCTGTATTCCAATGTGAGTCCTAAATGCCTCTTCACTGTGTTGAAGGCTTGCTTTGCTTGCCTCCTTCAGATGCCTTCGTAATCTCAATTGTGGGGGGGGGGCTCTTTAGCTCGTCCTTCCGCTGGTCTCAGGAGATCTCAAGAGTCACACAACCGTACATTTAATACCAGCTGGGAGGATAACTCTGCCCCCACAGCCACAAAAGCCAACTAAGCCCAAAACAGCTGGATTATCAGATCAACAATCAGCCTTGCTGAGGCACCCAGTTCCTACTTGCCTTCCTGCTCTTCCTTCCACTGGTCTCAGGAGATCTCCAGCACTGGTTGTTCTTGCAGAAGACCTGGATTCAAATCCCAGCACCCACCTGGTGGCTAACAACCATCCATAACTCCAGTTCCAGGGATCCAGTGCCCTCCAGTGTACAACACAGGTGCACTTTCACAGTGCAGGCAATACACTAATACACATAAAATAAAAATAAAATAATTGAAAATTTTTTTGAGGCTGGATGTGGTGGATCCCAGCACTCAGGAGGCAGAGGCAGGTGGATTTCTTGAGTTCAAGGCCAGCCTGGTCTACATAGTGAGTTCCAGGCCAGCTGGAGCTACAGGAAGACCCTGTCTCAAAAAGACCAAAAAAAAAAATTTTTTTTTAATGAGGGGCTTGTGGCTGGCGAGATGGCCCAGTCATTACAGTCTTGCCTCGAAAACATAGGGACCTGAGTTGATCCCAGAACCCACATAAAAAGCTAGAGAGGTGCTTGTGATCCCAGCTCTGAGGAGGCACTGACAGGAGGATCTCTGGAGCTTGCTAGCCTAGCCTATTTGTTGAGCTCCAGACCAGTGAGAGACCCTGTTGTAAAAAAAAAAGGGGGGGTGGGGGTAGAAGGCTCCTAAGTAATGAGGTCTGAGGTTGTCCACTGACCCCACACACACACATGCACACACACGCACACACACATGGGTTGGAGGAGCCATGCATGATTTCATGCTCATGGAGGCTGAGGCAATAGGATTTTGAATGCAGGTAATACACACTGCCAGACATAGCACCTCTAACACTGGGAGCTGTGTGGCTCTAAATCATATATCGTATGTGTTATGTTCTTAGCTAAGCTTTGCTGAACTGTTACAACTGTGTAATTCTTTTGTTTTGTGCTTCAGTCTATGCAGACACAGAAAGGACATTAGACATCATTTACTGTGGCTCTCTATTGGTGATTCCTATAAAAATGGTGTTATAATATTTAATTTTATAATTTTTTTGCTGTTCTGAAAACAAATTATTGGGTGGGCAATGGTGGCATATAATTTCAGCTACCTGGAAGGCTGAGACAAGAGGACAATAAGTTCAACTCTAGCCTTTGCAACTAAGGGAGATCCTGTCTCAAAAAGTAAAAAAAGAGGGTTGAGTACATAGCTCAATGGTGAAGTGCTTACCTAGCATGCATGAGACCCTACGTGTTTTAGCCCAGTGCTGAAAAAAAAAATTCCAGTAACTGAAGAGTAGAAATTAAAATTTTTTTCAATGGTTAGTTTTGGTTCTTTAAATTTTTATTTTTTTATTGCATGTGTATGAATGTGTGGCCTGCATGTATGTAGGTACACTCATGTCAGAACAGGGCTTCAGATTCCCTGGAACTGGAGTTGTGAATGGCTGTTAGCTGCCATGTGAATGCTGAGAATTGAACCTGCGTCCTCTGCAAGAGCAGCCAGTGCTCTTAACTGCTGAGTCATCTCTCCAGCCCATATTCTTTAAATCTTGTTAGGTTTAATAGCATACATAGAATTTTAAATTATTTTATATTTATAGTGTATGAATGTATTGGCTGTATGTGTGCCCGTGGAGGTCAAAAGAGGGTGTTGGATTCTGCTGGAACTGGAGTTATGGATGGTTGGTTGTTAGCTGCCATGTGGATGCTGGGAATCTAATCTAACCTGTGTCCTTTGTAACAACAGGGCTCAAACCCCTGAGTCATCTCTTTATCCCCCATACAAAGAATTTTTAAATGTATTTCTTTTCTATTTAATTGTCTGTAAGTTTTGTGGGGGAGGGGGGGTCTTTTTGTGACAGGGTCTCCCTGTAGTCCCAGCTGTCCTGGAACTCAGTTTTGTAGACAAGCTGGCCTTGAACTCACAAAGATCTGCCTGCCTCTGCCTCCCAAGTGCTGGGATTAAAGGCGTGCACCACCATGCCAGGCTCTATAAGTATTTTTTTAACCTACTATGCAACATACTAAAATATATTTTTTATTTTTTAGGAGTTGTATACAATCTTATCTTTTATCCATTTAAAGATTATCTGTTGAGATTTGTCATAAGGAATAATGTATTAAAAGTAAATCAGAGTCAGGTGGCACACACCTTTAATTCCAGGATTTGGGAGGCAGAGGCAGTTGGATCTCTGTGAGTTCAACACCAGCCTGATCTATATAGTGAGTTGCAAGACAGAAGAGCTACAGGGAGACCCTGTCTTAAACAGACCAAAAAAGGAAATGAACTCAGACCCCTTTTTAGATAAATTTGTGAAAGTAAATACATTGAGGACCAGCGAGATGGCTCAACTGGTAAAGGCACTTGCTGCGCAAGCCTGGCAACCCGACTGACTCCTTGAGGTTATATTCTTTTGTTTTTTGGTCTTTTTGAGACAGGATCTCCCTGTAGCCCCAGCTGTCCTGGAACTCACTCTGTAGACCAGGCTGGCTTTGAACTCACTGAGATCTGCCTGCCTCTGCCTCCCAAGTGCTAGGATTAAAGGCATGCACCACCACCCAGCCAAGGTTATATTCTGACTACATGCATGCCATAGCATGTATACTCTCTCTCCCAGTACACTAATAATAATAAATCAAAAAAATTTTAATGCACTGAAAGTCAGGCTAGGTGTTTCCAGCTTGCAGTTCCAGCACTCAGGAGCCTGAGGCATTATGATTTCCATAACAACAACAAAAACCTTTAACAAATAGAACTTAGAATTTTTTTTTTTTATGTGCTGGGCGTGGTGGTGCTCGCCTTTAATCCTAGCACTCGGGAGGCAGAGGCAGGTGGATCTTTGTGAGTTCAAGGCCAGCCTGGTCTACAGAGTAAGTTTCAGGACAGCTGGGGCCACAAGGAGACCCTGTCTCGAAAAGACCAAAAAAAAAAAAAAATTTTTTTTTTTTTGGTCTTTGTGTCTCAAAAAATTAGTTGGAGTGCCTAGCAAGATGACTCAGAGAGTAGGGGTGCTTGGCAATCAAGCCTGATGACCTGCGTTCCATACCTGGGGGCCATATGGTAGAAAGAGAATCAACTCTCACAGATTGTCCTCTGTTGTCTGCATGTGTAACTAACATACGTATCTAGATAAACATTTTAAATATTTTTATTGTTTAATTGTGCATGAGTGATTGACTGCAAATACCGTACCTGGGCAATTAAATATAATTACTGTGGCTGGAGAGATGGCCCAGTGGCGTTAAGAGCACCAAACGAGACCGCTCTACCAGGAGAACTGGTTCGACTCCCCAGCACCCACTATGTGCAGGCCAGAACCCGTCTGAGACTCCAATTCCAGGATAACCCATTCCAGGGGAACCGAGACCTCTTCTGATACTCCGAATCGCAATTGCACGACACGGTGGCACAACCTGCATGCAGACAGTAACATTTCATACAACATAAGCAAATAATAAAATTTAATTAAAAAAAATAAAAAAAAATTATGAATTACCTTGCCAATAATAATATTACCACCTTAGTCGCAATAATACCTAGTCATGAGCAATCTGAAGTGGCTCTACATCATTCCCATTTAACAGATGTATTTAGAAAATGGTTTCTGGGAGCTGGGCGTGGTGGGCGCACGCCTTTAATCACTAGACACTAGGAGGCAGAGGCAATCGGATCTTTGTGAGTTCAAGGCCAGCCTGGTCATGACGAGTGAGTTCCAGGGACACTGGGCCTACAGGGAAGACCCCTGTCTCAAAAAAGCCAAAAAAAAAAAAAAAAAGAAATAGGGTTTCTTCTGGGTAGCTATTGCTGAGAACCATGCGAAACGCCATTTCCAGGAGAACCCAGTTCCAAGGGAACCTACAGACAACCCCTCTTCTGACCTCTGAGGCAGCTGCACACACCGGGTGTCACATACCTGCTTTGCAGACAGTACATTCATATACATAGAGATAAAAATTAAAAAATTAAAAAAAAAAAGAAATGGTTTTTCTATTCTACTAGGTTCGATTTAGGTACATGCCTTTATTTAATCAAAATTAATCCAGCACATCTGAATGAAGAGCAGAAGTACTCTCTGAGATTGAAGCCAGCAGGGCACATAGACGCTATATAATGATAGATAGATAGATTAGATAGATAGTATAGATATAGATAGGAGTCGCTACTTATAAAACACATTAACTTTAAATCTTCGGTTCTCAAGCACTTAATTACTGTGGTAGCCTTACAGTCTCTACTTAATGATAGCAAGATTCTTTGTTTTGGGGGCTGAGAGATGGCCGTGATGGTTAAGAGCACCAACTGCTCTTGCTGTGCTGGATAGCTTTAGTGTCCACGTGACACACCTTGTGGTTGAGGGAGCCTCACTGGGAAATTGGCTCCATTGGACTGCGCCTGTGGCCACATCTGGGAAGTATTGTCTTGATGGTCGAGAGTGTGGGAGGGCCCAGCCCACTATGGGTGGTGCCACCCTGGGGGCAGGTCGTTGTGTACACGTATAGAGAGGCAGCTGGGCATGGGCCAGGGAGCACGTCAGTGAACAGCATTCCTCCAGGGCCTGGCTTCAGCTCCTGCCTCCAGTTCGCCCTGAGTTCCTGCCTTGGGCTCTCTAAGGGAATGAACTGTGACCCAGGAGATTAAGCTGAATAAACCCTTTCCTCCCCAAGTTGGTGTCAGTCAGAGTGTTTTGTCACAGCAATGGAAGACAAACTAGAACACTTGCAAAGGACCTGAGTTCCATTCCCAGCACCCACATGGCAGCTAAGAACCGTCTTTAGTGCTGGGTGTGGTGGCACTCACCTTTAATCCCAGCACTTGGGAGGCAGAGATAGGTGGATCTTTGTGAGTTCAAGGCCAAGCCTGGTCTACAGAGTGATTCCAGGATAGCTGGGGCGTATAGGGAGACCCTGTCTAAAAAAAATTCTTTTAAAAAAGGTTCAATTTTACTGAAAGAATAATACAGATTTAGTGTATGCATGGTTATTTTAATTTAGCTTAAATGTTGATTGCTGTTTAGGAGTTGGCTCTTTTTCATTCATTTACAAAAGCAAATGATGGCATTTATTTTTTCTTACATATGGCTCTAATGTAGTTGGTTAACTCTTAGTATCAGTCTTCTCATCACCTACATCAACTCACATTACAGTGCTTTTAAGAGAATCTTTATAAATTTGTGTTTGATAAGTGATCATAAGGTCTATCTGCTTGGAGATGATAAGTTTTAGAGATAGAGTGCTGGTCGTATAAAAAGTTACCCAGCTGGGCTTGGTGGTGCACACCTTTAAATCCTAGCAACTGGGAGGCAGAGGCAGGCAGATCTTTGTGAGTTCAAGGCCAGCCTGGTCTACAGAGTGATTCTCAGGACAGCTGGGGCTACAGGGAGACCCTGTCTCAAAAAGACAAAAAAAAAAAAAAATGTTACCTCAGCAGGGAGTGGAAGTGCACACCCAGAACTTGGAAGGCAGAGGCTAGTCTACATAGGGATTTCCAGGCCAGCTGGGGCTACAAGGAGACCCTGTCTCAAAAAGAAAGAGGGGGGGGAGAGGAGAGGAGAGGAAAGGGAGGGAAAGAGAGAGATATAGAGAGGAAAGTTAACCAGCCCACGCCCCAACTTTCTACTATCAAATCTGTGAATGAAAAGAAAGAAAATAAGCCCGCAACTCGCTTATACTCATCACGTGCTAGGCATCGGTGGGTGTGAGAAGTGGATACTTTGAGTTAGGCAGCCCTGGTCTACAGAGTGAGTTCCAGGACAGTGGGGCTACAGGTGAGGGAGGGAGGGAGGGAAGGTAGAGAGGGAGAAGAAAATTTTACCAAAACAACCTCCGGGATAGACTAATACAATAAATGGATGAATTTTTTTTCAATAGCAGCAGCTGGAGCTTTGAATGTAAATGTGAAGAAGGAAACATCTAGTCCAGCAAGACCTTGCTCTTTTGAAGAGGCCATGAAAGGTACTAAGTTGATTCTTCTCAAAAATTATAATTTGGTCATCCTGTGTTCCTTAGCAAACCTTAGTGTTGTCTTCCTCTAATGTATTTGTAGCATTGAAGAAGGTATCTTCCAAATTGTAAAATTAATATTTGTTTAACTTTATAGAATGCAGAGCACGAACTTGTTTTTCAAATTTGATACTTTTATTTTTCGTTCAGCATGTGTAGACGTACTTTAAAAAAAACTGTGGCCTAGTGTGGGTGGATCGTGCTTTTAATTCCAAGACTTGGGGAACAGAGGCAGGTGAATCTCTGGCAGATGTTAAGCCAGCCTGGTCCTACAAATAGTGAGTTCTGGCCACCTGGGGGCTACAGGGGACAACCCTGCTTCTCAAAAAAAAAAAAGAAAAAATGCTGGACCAGGTATAATGGTGCACGCTTATAAGTCCCAGCACTTGTGAGACAAGGTATTTAAATGAATTAAGACTAGCATGGCCTATATAACAANCTGCGTTCCATACCTGGGGGCCATATGGTAGAAAGAGAATCAAAACTCTCACAGATTGTCCTCTGTTGTCTGCATGTGTAACTAACATACTATCTAAATAAACAATTTTAAATATTTTTATTGTTTAATTGTGCATGAGTGGACTGCAAAGTAACCAGCCTACCTTTGCAATTAAAATTATAATTACGATGGGCTGGAGAGGATGGCCTAGTGGCGTTAAGAGCACCACAAAACCGAGACCGCTCTTACATGGAGCTCCCTGGTTCACTCCCCAGCACCCATATGGCGCCGAGAACCGTCTGAGACTCCAATTCCAGGATAACCCCAATTCCAGGGGAAACCGAGACCCCCCTCTCTTCTTACCTCCGACATCGCATTGCACGACACGGTGGCACAACCCTGCATGCAACATACATTTCATACACATACAGAAATAATAAAATTAATAAAAAAAATAAAAAAAAAATTATAGATTACACCTGCCAATAATAATATTACCTACCTTTACGTCGCAATAATTACCCGCTATCATGAGCAATCGAAGTGGCTCTACATCAATTCTCCATTTAACAGGATGATTTAGAAATGGGTTTCTGGGGCTGGGCGTGGTGGGCGCACGCCTTTAATCATAGACACTAAGGAGGGCAGAGGCAAGCGGATCCTTTGGTGAGTTCAAGGCCAGCCTGGTCTGACAGAGGAGTTCCAGGACAGCTGGGCCTATCGAGGGAGACCCCTGTCTCAAAAAAAGCCAAAAAAAAAAAAAAAAAGAAATGGGTTTCTTCTGGTGGCTATATGGCTGAGAACCATCTGTGAAACTCCATTATCCAGGAGAAACTCCAGTCCAGGGAATCCTCAGGACAAACCCCTCTTCTGACCTCTGAGGCACTGCACACACCGGGTTGCACGATACCTGCTTGCAGACAGTACATTCATATACATAGAGAAAAATAAAAAATTAAAAAAAAAAAGAAATGGTTTTTCTATTCTCTAGGTATGCTTTAGGAACATGCCTTTAAATTTAAATTCAAAATCCAGCAATCTGAATGAAGACAAAGTATCATCTCTGGATTGAAGCCAGCCAGGGCTCACATAGACGCTATAGTAGTGATAGATAGATAGATAGATAGATATAGATGATAGAATAGGAGATCGCTACTTATAAAACACATTAACTTTAAATCTTCGTTCTCAAGCACTTAATTACTGTGGTACCTTACAGTCTCTCTTTAATGATAGCAAGATTCTTTTTTTGGGGTGCTGGAGAGATGGCCTGAGTGGTTGTAAGAGCAACCAACTGCTCTTGCTGTGCTGGATAGCTTTAGTGTCCACTGTGACACACCTGCTGGTTGAGGAGCCTCGACTGGGAAATTGGCACCATACTGCTGGCCTGTGGGACACATCGTGGAGAACGTATTGTCTTGATGTCGAGCAGTGTGGGAGGGGGCCCAGCCCACTATGGGTGGTGCCACCTCTGGGCAGGTGTTTGTGTCACGTAAAGAGAGGCAGGCTGGGCATGGGCCAGGGAGCAAGTCAGTGAACAAGCATTCCTCCAGGCCTGTGCTTCAGCTCCTGCCTCCAGTTCCTCCTGAGTTCCTGCCTTGGGCTCCTCTAAGAGGTAAGTAGAACTGTGACCCAGGAGATGTAAGCTGAAAAAACCCTTTCCTCCCCAAGTTGGTGTCAGTCAGAGTGTTGTTGTGTCACAGCAATGGAAGACAAACTAGAACACTGTCGCAAGAGGACCTGAGTTGTCCAGTTCCCAGCACCAACAGTGGCAGCTAAGAACCGTCTTTAGTGCTGGGGTGTGGTGGCACTCCCCTTTAATATAATCCCAGCACTTGGGAGGCGAGACAGGTGGATCTTTTGGAGTTCAATCAAGAGGCCAACCTGGTCTACAGAGTTTCCAGGATAGCTGTGGGGCTATAGGGAGGGAACCCTGTCTAAAAAAAAAAAAAATTAAAAAAGCTTTTCAAAGTTTTACTGAAGAATAATACAGATTTAGTGTATGCATAGTTAATTTAGCTTAAATGTTGATTGCTGTTTAGGAGTTGGCTCTTTTTCATTCATTTACAAAAGCAAATATGGGCATTATTTTTTGCTTTTACTATTCATGGCTCTAATGTAGTTGGTATAAACTCTTAGATCAGTCATTCTCTCATCTACATCAACATTACAGTGCTTTAAGAGAGAATCTTTATAAATTTGTTTGATAAGTGAACATAAGGTCCTATCTGCTTGGAGATGAGTAAGTTTTAGAGGTAGAGTGCTGGTCGTATAAAAAGTTCCTCAGCTCTGGGCTTTTGGTGGTGCATGCCTTTTAATCCTAGCACCTGGGAGGCAGAGGCAGGCAGATCTTTGTGAGTTCAAGGCCAGCCTGGTCTACAGAGTGAGTTCCAGGACAGCTGGGGCTAACAGGGAGACCCTGTCTCAAAATGCAAAAGAAAAAAAAAAAAAAAAAAAAAATGTTACCTGCAGCAGGAGTTGGAAGTGCACACCCAGAACTTGGAGGCAGAGGCTAGTCTACAGGGATTATCCAGGCCAGCTGGGGCTACAAGGAGAACCCTGTCTCAAAAAGAAAAGGGGGAGAGGAGAGGGAGAGGAAAGGGAGGGAAAGATAGAGAGTATAGATAGGAAGAAGTTACAGCCTCACGCCCCAATTTCTACTGTATCAAATCTGTGAATGAAATAGAAAGACAAAAGCCCCAAGCTCCGTTATTCTAGTCACGGTGTAGGCAGTGCTGGTGGATTCTTTTTTGAGTGTTTAACAGGCCAGCCTGGTCCTACAGGAGTGATCCAGGACAGTGGGGCTACAGTGGAGGGAGGGAGGGATGGAAGTAAGTTGAGGGAGGGAGAGAAAATTTTACCAAAAACCCACCCCCGGGATAAGCTAACATATAAATGGAGAATTTTTTTTTCAATACAGCAGCTGGAGCTTTGAATGTAAATGTGAAGAAGGAAACATCTAGTCCAGCAAGACCTTGCTCTTTTGAAGAGGCCATGAAAGGTACTAAGTTGATTCTTCTCAAAAATTATAATTTGGTCATCCTGTGTTCCTTAGCAAACCTTAGTGTTGTCTTCCTCTAATGTATTTGTAACATTGAAGAAGGTATCTTCCAAATTGTAAAATAAATATTTGTTTAACTTTATAGAATGCAGAGACTTGTTTTTCAATTTGATACTTTTATTTATTCGTTCAGCATGTAGACGTACTTTGAAAAAAAACTGGGGGCCTAGTGTGGTGGATCGTGCTTTTAATTCCACAGAACTGGGAGGAACAGAGGCAGGTGAATCGCTGGTCAGATTAAGGCCAGCCTGGTCCTAAATAGTGAGTTCTGGCACCTGGGGGCTACAGGGGACAACCCTGCTGTCTCAAAAAAAAAAAAAAGAAATACTGGACCAGGTGTAGTGGTGCATGCTTATAATCCCGGCACTTGTGAGACAAGGATTTATGAATTCAAGAGTAGCATGGCCTATATAACAAGATCCCGATAGCATCAAAATACAAGAAAATATGTTAGAGTAGACAAGTTTGTTTGCTTGTTTCTTTTTTTTTTTTTCTTTTTTTTTTTTTTTTAATTGTTTCAGTAACTACACATTCCTTAAAAAGACCCTGTCACAAAATATTTAGCGGTGAAAAGGTAACCATCCCTACCAAAGCCGGTGACCTATATTTCAGGGCTCAGCCAACACAGGCCTGTGGGGTGCGAGACACAGAGTTTTCCTTTCCCTTCTGATCTCCACACATATACTCTGCCACTTAAGTACCCATGCACATACACAAGATAAATAAATAAAATAACACCCCAAACCAAAACCCCTTACAATTAAGAGTGTGAGCTGGAGAGAATGGCTCACGTGTGTGTTAATAGCACATCCACATGAGGCCTCTTTAGTACGGCACCTTGTGGTTCGTTCCTCCCAGCACCCACAGGGCGGCGAAGGGCGTGAAGGCGGAGTGCCTTGACGTGAGTGGTTGCGTGCGACCAATTAATAGCACTAAAAGCGCTTGGACACATGGAGAAATGTGCTAAATAAGCGGTGACAAGCGCGCCGACATGCTCGCAGACACACACACACACACAATCCCAGCAGAGACCCACAGGGGAAAGCCGGAGAACCGTGCTGTAACTAAAGAACGCCCAAATTCCAGAGAACTCTCATTTTCCAGGGAAATCCGATATACCCCGCTCTACATACACACACCCTCGTCTGACCCAGTCTGCGGCATTGCGCAACAAGGGTTGTGCAACAAACCTACATGCAGACATACACCATCCACATAAAGAAGATAAGAAAATTTAAAAAGAGCTTTAAATTAAAAAAAAAAATCCTAGCACTTCTTGAGAGGCAGAGGCAGAGGTGGAGCTCCTGTGGTTCAAGGCCAGCCTGGTCTACAGAGTGGCGTTCCACGCCAGCTGGCGGTATAGGGAGACCCTGTCGCAAAACAACAACAAACAACAACAACAAAGTAATGTGTATAAAGTACAAGAAAATGTAAAAGGAAGGTTATGAAACTTCTAATACAGTTAGTACTTGGTAATGAAACTGAGGGATTTAAATAGGAACTATAGCTGTTTGAAAAAGGTTGCATTTATTTCTATTCATATTTGAATGTGTTTTTTAGTTTTACTCTCGGCCAATTTTTACAAAAGTAGTGAAATGCCTGCCTTTAATTCTAGCACTCAGGAGGCAGAGGCAGGTGGATGTCTTGAGTTCAATAGGCCAGCCTGACCTACATCAACCTCCAGGCCAGCTGGGACTAAGGGTGACCCTGATCTAAAAAGAACCAAAAAAAAAAAAAAAAAAAAGTAGGAATGGGCAAAGGTGGTGCCTGCAACAGAAAGAGGAAGGGAAAAAAAAAAAGAAAAAACAACCCAGAACTGGGGAAAAGCAAGGCATAGCCTCTGTGAGTTTCTGAGGGCCAACCTAGTACAGTCCAGCCAGCTAGGCTATAAGGAGGCCCCCCCGTCTCAAAAAAAAAAAAAAAAAAAAAAATCAGGCGCCGCGAGAGATAGGCTCAGCAGTTAAGAGCGGGCTGACCGCGCCATGCACAGAGGACACAGGGTCAATTCCCAGCACACACACATAGGCAGCTAAGAACCGAACTAAGGCCTTTAGAACTAACACAGTCCAGTTCCACGAGGGGCAAATAAGATCCGAAACACCCTCACGCTTCTACCTTCTGACCTCCGCAGCATTTGCATGACATGTGTGCATGCACCGCGCTACATGCAGACACTACACTCATAAACAAAATAATAAGAATTTTAAAAAATTTATTAAAAAACAAAAAAACAGGTGTGGTGGTTCATGCCTCTAATTCCAGTACTCAAGTGTCTGAGGCAGGAGCTTCATGAGTTTGTGACAAAAAATAAAAACAGCACAAAACAAACAAGTTCTTTTAAGGATGACATAATATGGTAGGACAAATTTCTAGAGTTACAGAATGTAATGATGGTGCTTTCGTGCCATTATGTATGAACATACAGATCACATAATGACAGTCTGGTAAGTCGGGAATATGGTAGGGGTCGGCCGGTAAAAGGCCGAGGAGAGGCAAAGGAGAGAAAATTGTATACGGGGTCGTGTGGGCAACGCCGTTAAGCCGAGAAATCCGAGCAGCGTTTGGGAGGCAGAGAAGAGGGCAGGGGAGAGGGAGAGGGAGAGGGAGAGAAAACGGGGGGGGGGGGAGGGGGGCAGGGGGGAGGAGAGAGAAGAGAGAGAGGGAGAGGAGAAGAGAGAGAGAGAAGAAGAGAGAGAGCGAGACGCACGGGGGGGGAGAGCGGAGAAGGAGAGAGCAGAACAGAGCGGGGACACTCGCTCGTCTAGATCGCCTCGGCTCTCTCGCTCTTTCGCCGTGCCTCCCTCCTGAGAGAGGCCTATCCCTCTCCGCTACTTCCTTCTCGATCTCCCCGCCCCCGCCCCTTTTTCCGTTCCTTCCACCCTCTTCTTTTTTTTCTCTTCTCTCTCTTCACTCTCTAGCTCTTTCTTCCCGTTTCAAGGTGCTTCCTGGATATTCAATTAGTAATACTGTAAGGATGAAGACTGTACAGCATAGGTGGTTTGTAAATTTTTGTTACAGCAGTAATCCTTTAAGGATCTTTTTTTTTTTAGTCTTTTTTTTTAAATTAATTTTATTATATTTATTTTCTATGGTGTATGAATGTCACTGTCTGCATGAGGTGTTGTGCACCCATCCGTCCGTGTGCATGTGGCTGCGAAGGTCAGAAGAGGGTGGTTGGATTCCCCTGGAACTATTGGAGTTCTGGAATTGGAGGTACAGACCGTTGTTGGCGCCCATGTGGGTGCTGGGGATTCGAACACAGTTCCTACTGCAAGAGCAGGAGCAGCCGGTGCTCGTAACCACTGAGTCATTTCTCAGCCCCATTGTTTTAGGTAGAGAGTCTTTTGAGACAGGGTGTCCCGATAGTCCTAGCTGTCCTGGAACTTGCTTTGTAGAGAAGACTAGCCTTGAACTATTTTTAACATAAAAGCAATGTAATTCAAATACAGTAAATATATAGTGTGCTTTATTTATTTATTTATTTATTTATTTATTTATTTATTTATTTATTTATTTATTTAGTCTTTTTTAAACAGGGTCTCCCTAAAGTCCCAGCTGGCCTTGAATTCACAGAGATCTGCCTGCCTCTGCCTCTCGAGTGCTAGGATTAAAGGTGTGCATCACCACGCCCAGCTTAAAGAAGGTTCCTAGCTGCCAAGTGGGTGCTGGGAATCTAACCTAGTCTTCTACAAGAGCAGTCAGTGCTTTTAACCACTGAGCCATCTCTCCAGCCCCTATAGTGTGCACTATTAACAGTTTCTTGGGAATATTTCTAGGTGGTTTTCAATACCTATATCACTACTGGTAGATTTCAGTATAAGCAGATTACTCAATAACTGGTTTCTGTTTAGGGCCTAGGGTCCTGAAGAATGGATATGCATTCTTTCAGTTTCTGTTTGTAAGGTATAGATAATTGAAAATAGAAGTAGTTGAGACCATATAATTATCTCTAACTGGTTGTAAATATGTGACAAGATTTAGGACCTCTAAGGAACCATGAAGGCAATCTGATACAATCTCACTTTATAGATGAAGGGCTAGAGATCTAGGTCCAGTGGTACAGTCTTAATCTTGTATGAACAAAGCTGGGTTCAGTCCCTAACACTGAAAAAAAATTCTGTGTCTTGTCTTTAGATTATTTTATAGGTTGATAAGCCAGAGCTTAGCAAGGATAAGTGATTTGGTCAAGGTCACCCACCTAGTAAATGACAGAAGTTGAAATTAGATTACAAGTTTGAAGCCAGTCTAGACCATACAGTGAGACACTATTTAAAAAAAAGTTTTTTAAGGCATTTAAACAATGACTTACAGTCAGTAGATCATTTTTTGTGGTTTTTAAGCTTTCTCTGTATATGTGTCTTTGTGCAACAATGAAAACTACTGGATGTAACTTAGGTAAGGTAAATACTCTTCCTAATACCCTGATCACTCCACTCATATCAAGCAGTATGATTAAGACTGAAGATGTTACTCCAATGGAAGTAACAGCAGAAAAAAGATCACCCCCAATTTTTCAGGTGAGTTATATTAACTTGTACCCCAAATATTTGCCTCACATATAAAATTATTGCTATATTTACCTTTCTTGGTTTTTGATATTTGTTTTGCATTGGCTATGCTTAATGAGTTTTACTTTTCAGAGTGAATGCTTTATACTTTGGTAAAATTGCTTACAAAGTAATTTCGAGTACACATTTTGACAAGAGAAGGAATTGATAATACCTGTGAGATGAGGGTACTAATGGAGGTGTCACACTCTGGTCTTGGTGGCTGAGGCAGTAAAGTATGAGTTCAAGGCAAGCCTGGCTACACAGGAAGACCCTGCCTCCAAAATTATCAATGTAACTAATTTTAGCATTCTCAGAAGTAGACGCATTGGATTTGGATTTCTCCCCGCCCCGCCCCTTTTCCGTGCTTTCCTCTGTTGGGTGTTACTGATGACCACAGAATGGAAGTGTCTGAACTTGGCTATGCACAGACCATACATTAATGTTCTCTTATTACTAAGTATATCAATAACTGATTATTCTTCTATTTCCTTTATTCTTATAGTCCTGAAAGTCAGACATTATGTTACAGAGAATCCTAGTATTGCAACTATTTCTAACTGATAGAGTGGACAGTTGATTCTGCATGTTGTTTTTTTGTTTTGTTTTGGGTTTTGGGTTTTTTTTTTTTTTTTTTTTATTTCTAACTGATAGAGTGGACAGTTGATTCTGCATGTTGTTTTTTTGTTTTGTTTTGGGTTTTGGGTTTGTTTGGGTTTTTTTTTAGTGATTTTTAAGTAGCATATATGATTATTTAATGTTTATACATATTATTTGGGGCTTTTTATCTTTTTGGAGTACGAAGACATTTGGATTAACTCCACAAGCTTTGGAAAATATTTCTAACATAGCAGGAAATGGGTCTTTTTCGTCACAGTCATCTTCCCACTGACCTTCTGAAAATGAAAAGCAGCAGCACAGCTTCAGCCCAAAGCATAAAACGCAGAGACCCTGACAACCATCCAGACACAGGACATCTCACAGCCTGGGACCTTTCCAGGAGTCTCTGCCTCTAGTCAGCTTCCTGGCAGTGATGCACTACTACAGCAGGCTACACAGAGAAGCTCAGACACGAGAAGCTCCGTCTAGAGAAGTATTGCAGTCAGATTGTACAGTGGTTAATTTGTCACAGTTGACTGAAGCATCGCAACAGCAGCAGCAGTCTCCACTCCAAGAACAAGCACATTCATTACAGCAGCAGATTTCATCAAATCTTTTTCCGTCGCCAAGTAGTGTGAGCCAGCTGCAGAGCACTATCCAGCAGCTGCAAGCAGGGAGCTTTGCTGGCGGGTCTGCTGGGGACAGTGGTGGGAGTGCTGACTTGGTCCAGCAGGTCCTAGAGGCACAGCAACAGTTCTCCTCTGTTTTGTTTTCTGCTCCAGATGGCAACGAGAATGTTCAAGAACAGCTTAGTGCAGAAATTTTCCAACAAGTCAGTCAAATTCAAAATAGTGTAAGCCCTGGGATGTGTTCCTCAACAGAGCCTACAGTCCACAGCAGACCTGATAATTTAATACCTGGAAGGGCTGAAAGTGTCCATGCACAGACTGAGAACCCCTTGTCTAATCAGCAGCAACAGCAGCAGCAGCAAGTGATGGAGCCATCAGCTGCGATGGTGATGGAGATGCAGCAGAGTATTTGCCAGGCAGCGGCCCAGATTCAGTCAGAATTATTTCCTTCCACTGCTGCAACAAATGGGAACCTTCAACAGTCTCCAGTTTACCAGCAGCCTTCTCGCATGATGAGTGCACTGTCTACCAATGAGGACATGCAAATGCAATGTGAATTGTTTTCTTCTCCCCCTGCAGTTTCTGCAAATGAAACTTCAACAACCACCACACCACAGGTTGCAACCCCTGGCTCTTCTATGTTTCAGGCATCAAATTCGGGAGATGGAGAAGAAACTGGAACACAAGCAAAACAGATTCAGAGCAGTGTCTTTCAGACCATAGTCCAAATGCAGCATAGTGGGGACAATCAACCCCAAGTAAACCTTTTTTCATCTTCATCTTCAAAAAGTATGATGAGTGTTCAGAATAGTGGCACCCAGCAGCAAGGTAACAGTTTATTCCAGCAGGGGAATGAAACGATGTCACTTCAGTCTGGGAATTTTTTTGCAGCAGTCTTCTCATTCACAGGCTCAACTCTTTCATCCTCAGAATCCTATTGCTGATGCTCAAAACCTTTCCCAGGAAACTCAAGGCTCCATTTTTCATAATCCAAACCCTATTGTCCACAGTCAGACTTCTACAGCATCCTCTGAGCAGATGCAGCCTCCCATGTTTCACTCTCAGAGCAGCATGGCTGTGCTGCAGGGCTCTTCAGTTCCACAAGACCAGCAGTCACCCAACATCTTTCTTTTCCAGAGTCCTATGAGTAATCTTCAAGCCAACACAGTAGCCCAAGAAGAACAGATTTCATTTTTTGCAGCTCAGAACTCAATTTCTCCACTTCAGTCAGCATCAAACACTGAACAGCAAGCTGCTTTTCAACAGCAGCCTTCAATCTCACACATCCAGACCCCTATTATCTCCCAAGAGCAGACGCAACCCTCTCAGCAGGGTTTATTTCAGCCTCAGGTATCCCTGGGCTCTCTTCCACCTAATCCAATGCCTCAGAACCAGCAAGGAGCAATTTTCCAGTCACAGCACTCAATAGTTGGCATGCAGAGTAACTCTCCATCCCAGGAACAACAGCAGCAGCAACAGCAGCAGCAGCAGCAGCAGCAGCAAAGCATTTTATTCAGTAATCAGAATACCATGGCTACAATGGCATCTCAGAAGCAGCCACCTCCAAACATGATGTTCAGCCCAAACCAGAATCCAATGGGTAGTCAAGAGCAGCAGAACCAGTCAGTCTTTCACCAGCAAAGTAATATGACCCCAATGAATCAAGAGCAGCAACCCATGCAATTTCAGAATCAACCTCCAGTTTCCTCACTTCAGAACCCAGGTCCTGCCCAGTCTGAGTCAGCATAGACCTCCTTGTTCCATAGCTCTCCTCAGATCCAGCTGGTTCAGGGGTCACCTCGTTCCCAAGAGCAAGTAACACTCTTCCTCTCTCCAGCATCCATGTCTGCATTGCAGAGCAGTATGAACCAACAAGACATGCAGCAGCCTCCTCTTTATTCCCCTCAGAACAACATGCCTGGAATTCAAGGAGCCACATCCTCACCCCAGCCACAGGCTTCTTTATTTCACAGCACCACAGGAGGCACAGTGAACCAACTACAGAATTCTCCTGGCTCCTCTCAACAGACTTCAGGAATGTTCTTATTTGGCATTCAAAATAGTAAGAAACTTAATTTCTCATTATTCAGCTGAAATGGTCAGATGATTATTATTATTATTATTATTATTATTAGGCACAGCAGCCAATTTAAGAGTATAGATCATAGCCAAGCATGGTGGCTCACACCTTTAATCCCAGCACTTAAGAGGCAGAGGCTCATGGCTAACTGGTCTACATAGTGAGTTCCAGGATAGCTGGGGATACAGGGATACCCTGTCTCAAAAAGAAAAAGAAAAAAAAGTTAGATCTTTGGACTGGAAAGATGGTTCAGCAGTTAAGAGCAATGCCTGTTCTTGCAGAGGACCTGGGTTCGATTCCTAGCACCCACATGGCAGCTAACAACTGTCGGTAACTCCAGTTCCAGGGGATCAGATACCTTCTTTTGACCTCCATGGGCATTGTACATTATGGGTGCACTTACACACATACAGGCAATACATTCATACACATAAAGTAAAAATAATAAAAACTAAAAAAGAGTAAGATCTTCAACAAGTTACTTGACCTTTAGCAGCCTGATTTTTCACATTTAAAAAAGTGATCACTAGGCTGGTTGTGACAGTTCAGGCCTGTAGTCCTAGTTAAGAAGTGGAGGGGCCAGGTGTGGTGGCGCACACCTTTAATCCTAACACGCGGGAGGCAGAGGCAGGCAGATCTTCGTGAGTTCAAGGCCAGCCTGGTCTACAGAATGAGTTCCAGGACAGCTGGGGCTACAGGGAGATCCTGTCTTGAAAAGACCAAAAAAAAAAAAAAAAAGAAGTGGAGGGAAAGGATCGGGAATTCAAGGTCATCCTTGGCTGTATAGTGTGTTTGAGGCCAGCCTGGAACACATGAGACCCTGTCTCAAAAATAAACCCATGTGGTAGCACACACCTTTAATCCCAGCACTTGGAAGGCAGAGGCAGGCAGATCTTTGTGAGTTCAAGCCCAGCCTGGTCTACATAGTGAGTTCCAGGACAGCTGTAGCTACAGGGAGACCCTGTCTCAAAAAGACCAAAAAAAAATTAAGAGGGTTAAATAGGTTAATATATAAAAATGTCAGTTTTGGGGCGTGGTGATACACACTTTTAATCCTAGCACATGGGGGGCAGAGGCAGGCAGATCTCTGTGAATTCAAGGCCAGCCTGGTCTATAGAACGAGTTCCAGGCCAGCTGGGACTAAAAAGGAGACCCTGTCTCAAAAAAAACAAAAAAATAACTCAGTTTGCTGTTTTAGGCTATAAAAGAAAATAAAGAATGGCAGATAATATTTATGCCAATAAATAAATAGTTTCTGAAGATGTAGACACCCATCTTTCATGTTTTAGATCAAGAAATTACATAAGGGGGCTGGAGAGATGACTCACCAGTTAAGACCCTGGCTGTTCTTATAGAATACCCAGGTTCAAATCCCAGCACCCACATGGTAGCTGACAACTGTTTTTGTCACTCCAGGTCCAAGGAATTCAATGCCCTCTTCTGGCTTCCTCAGGCACTGCACACCACCAGTGCACTTACATCTTACAGGCGATGCAGCCATACACATTAAAAATAAATAAAAGTTGCCGGGCGTGGTGGCGCACGCCTTTAATCCTAGCACTTGGGAGGCAGAGGCAGGCGGATCTTTGTGAGTTCAAGGCCAGCCTGGTCTACAGTGAGTTCCAGGACAGCTGGGGCTACAGGGAGACCCTGTTTCAAAAAGACAAAAATAAATAAATAAATAAATAAATAAATAAATAAATAAATAAATAAATAATAAATATTTATAAAAATATTACATAAGGCATACCTAAATAGTATATTTATATATACCTTACAGACAACCCAAGATAACTTCCAGTGTCTATAAAAACCTTCTTCTGGGGCTGGAGAGATAGCCTAGTGGGTAAGAGCACCAACTGCTTTTGCAGAGGACCCGGGTTCAATCCCCAGCATCCACATGGCGGCTGAGAACCGTCCTTAACTCCAGTTCCAGGGGAATCCAACACCCTCTTCTGACCTCTGTGGCATTGCATGACACAGGTGCACCAACCTACCTGCAGACAATACATTCATACACATATGAAAATAAATAATAAATAAATAACAAAAAAAACCTTCTTCTTAGACTATCAAGTACCCCTATTTTAGTAATACTGGGTAAACATAGCAATGAATTTCCCTGGGCTTCTAATAAATAATGTTTCATGAATCATAGCTAATCAAGTGGTTTCTGATCTCATTGTCTCTGCAGATTGTAGTCCGATTTTAACCTCTGGACCACCTGCGTTGCCAGATCAGCTGATGGCCATAAGTCCGCCAGGCCAGCCACAAAGTGAGGGCCAGTCATCTGTGACAACACTTCTTTCTCAGCAAATGCCAGACACTTCTGCACTGGCATCCTCTATGACTACTACCCAGAGCATTGAAAAAATTGATTTGCTTGTTTCATTGCAAAACCAAGGGAACAATTTGAGTGGCTCCTTTTAACTGGATTGTAAGTATTACATGGTGAAAAGTATTAATGAATTTTATTCTTAACAGATTTGGGTCAAACAATAGCATTGTTTAGACTCTGCTGTTTATAAATATGACTTTTTCACAGACAGTACTTTTTACCCTCAGTGATAGGTCATGTACTAAAGTTGGGCTTTTTTTGGGGGGGGGGTGCTTCGTGTTTCTTTGCTTTAGGATGATAGAACATCTGACAGATACAAATTGCCTTTCCCTCATATAATATATTGGGTATATTGTCTTATTTCTCTTTTCTTTAAGAAATATTAGGCCATGACCAGGCATGTAAGTGCACACCTTTAATCCCAGCACTCAGGAGGCAGAGGCAGTGGAGCTCTGAGTTAAAGCCAGCCTGATCAATGTAGTGAGTCTCATGCTATCCAGTGCTACAGAGTAAGGCTCTGTCTCAAAAAAAGAAAAGAAATATTAGCCAGGCCCATCAAGCCTATAATCCCAGCTACTTGGGAGGCTGAGGTAAAAGTATCATCAAGTTCAAGGTTTGCACTTGGCTACATAGTGAATTTGAGGCTAACTTAGATAGCTGTCTCCAAAAAAATTTTTAAGGGCTGGAGAGGAGACAGATGAAATGACCCAGTGGGTAAAGATACTTGTTACCAAGACCGATGACCTGAGTTCAGTCCCTGGAACATACAAGGTGAAAGGAAGGAACCAACTCCTCCACAAGTTGCCCTCTGAGCTCCACCTGCACATGATGAGGCGTATGTACAGCACACACATGCATGTGCACATACATACACTAAATTAGTCAAATGTGAAAAATAAAGAGGGGCTGGAGAGTTAGCTCAGCAATAAGAGTGCTTGGTGGCCTTTTCAGAGGACCCGAGTTCAATTCCCAGCACCCACATCAGGTGACTCAGAACCACCTGTAACTTCTCTAGCTCCAACCACATATATGTGACATTTACTCACACATGCATGCATACATACATACATATTTATTTTATTTATTTATTTATTTTTTTGGTCTTTTCGAAACAGGGTCTCCCTGTAGCCCCAGCTGTCCTGGAACTCACTCTGTAGACCAAGATGGCCTTGAACTCACAAAGATCCGCCTGCCTCTGCCTCCCGAGTGCTAGGATTAAAGGCGTGTGCCACCACTCCCAGCCATACATACATCTTTAAAAAGGTAAATAAAAAGCTAGGGATAAGCCGGGCATGGTGGCACATGCCTTTAGAACGCCTTTAATCCTAGCATTCGGGAGGCAGAGGCAGACGGATCTTTGTGAGTTCAAGGTCAGCCTGGTCTACAGAGTGAGTTCCAGGACAGCTGGGGCTACAGGGAAACCCTGTCTTGAAAAGATCAGAAAAAAAAAGTTAAGAGCACTGGCTGCTCTTGCAGAAAAACCAGGTTCGAATCCCAGCACCCACATGGTGGCTAACAATCATCCACATCTGCAGTTCCAGGAGATCCAATGCCTTCTTCTGTCCTCTATGGACATTCCATGACAAAGGTGCACTTACACACATGTAAGCAGTATACTCATAAAATAAAAATAAATTAAAAATGTTTTAGTTCTATAAAGAATAAATATAAGCTTGGAATATATCTCAGTTGGGCACTTGCCTAGCATGCTTGAGACTGTTAATTTCAGTTCCTGGCACACACACAAAATGCCCTACACAGCTGAGTAAGATAATGCTTCATTAGAACAGTATTCTTTGGGATTATTCATGGTGAAGGACATTTATAAATAATTTCCTTTCCAAGTAAGTTATACTGATTTTTTTTTCCAGAAATTCCGTGAAGAAAATAATCAAGATTCCACGATGTCCTGAGGTGTTATGGTTTTATGAAGATTATTGAACCGTTACTTTAAAAGCAAAACATCTGAGGAAATGGATAGATTTTACTCTTGACTGTAAAGGAGTACAGCCATGCTGCCTGTTACAGTGATTAGCCACCAATGTTAACATCATGGTTTTTTTTTTTTTCTAATAACAGTGATGACTGAGAATCTGTTTGATTTTTCCAGCTGACAAAATTATTGTTGTTTTCCTAGGCGCAATTTCTTTAAAAGTACATAAGAAATTCAAGGCTGGACTTCTCAGTTATTATTGCTATTAGAAAATAGTGTTTGTCATGTTTACTTATGTTCTTCCTATTTTCTTTCCTGGGTTATTTTTACTCAAGTAATAGCTTATGACAAAGTTCAATAATAACTAAGACTGTGATTTTGTCAGTGTATAAAGCGTTGCTGTTGGCCAAAGTGAAGGAATGTTTTTCAGTTTGTGTGGAGAAACTGAAGGGGTTGCTTTCTGACAAATAAGCTGTATTGAGACCTCGAAGATAAGAGGACTCTTCAGAAACACAAAGGCAGATGACGTACTTCAAAACTGGGGACAGCTGGAATGTTAATGACTTTATGTTTTAGAGAGTTGTTAGTTCTCTGTATTTCTACTAAGGGGTTTAGCCATAACTGTGCATAAAAATATTTTGCTCTATGAAAAATGAAGGGGGTGATATATGGCAGGCTATCTTCTCATGCCCTCCTACAGTAGTTTAAACTGACAAAGTAATTTGAGTCTACTTTCTTCTTGCCCAGAACTAGGCTGTTGGTATTTCCTTTTTCTACTCATCTATATTATTTTCCATATACCTTTTTTTTTACTTTTAGACAACTATTAATATACTACTGGCGTTATGACCCTATAGCAGCTTAAGAGAAGGTGGCCACTTTGACCCAGGGTGACCTATTCGGCAGCACAGGGCCAGGAGTACTCTTTTGGAAATTGCTGGGAGTTGATTCCTGAGAAAAAACAGTGCTTTTCCCCTCTCCCCCATGAACGGTGCTGTTCTGAAGTCTTCAAATTTTCCCTCTAATAGAAAGCAGTATAAATGTTCATTTTACAAACAAAGCAAACAAACAAAATAATACTTCTCCCTGAGCTGCAGTGACTATAATTCACTTGTCACCTCAGTGCTTTACAGTTGAAGTGGTTACTTACTTGATGGTTTCCACAAGCCTTAGGCTTTACAGGGTCATGTCATTGATTTAAAAGGAAGAATTTACTTGTGTTACATCTACAAAGAGCAAAATAACACACTCCAGAACTTGCAGTTGTAGCATTAGTGATAGAGTTTTGGATGTTCTTGCCCCCCGTGGGATGCCTGCTTCTAACCACCACCTGTGTCTGGACACGTGCTTCTGTCTCCTTTTCCTCTTGGCATGTGGAAAGCTGTCGATGCAGTGTAAGGCCAACATGTCTGGCTGCTGTGTGTTGAGATATTTTGGTATCTTGTCCATTTTGTTTACTTCCTAAATGTACGATTAGCCTGTTCATGGTTGTTGAAGGCTACGTTTATGTTGTCCTTGCATTTTCTTTTTACTTTTTCTCCCCCATCCTGTCCACTTAGTTGGGCAGTGTGGATCATGGTGTTGGTTTTGTTTCTATAGCCAGATGTTGCCCTTTCTGTGATATCTTCCTTTGGTTGAATGTGTGGGTCTTGTTCTCTCTCTCTCTCTCTCTCTCTCCCTCTCCCTCCCTCTCCCCCTCCCTCCCTCCCTCTCTCTCTGTGTGTGTGTGT
>VZQC01001442.1:4573082-4583375 GCA_009823505.1 Rhizomys pruinosus
CTCTCTCCCCCTCTCCCCCTCCCTCCCTCTCCCCCTTTCCCCCTTTCTCCCTCCCTCCCTTCCTCCCTCTTTATTCATGTTCTTCCCTCTATCGCAGCCCTTTCTTTATTTCTCTCTCTGAGAGGCATTGAATTACGTTTTCTGTAGTACAGGCTTCTTGCCGATATGAAGGGAACTTTTCAGAAAGAGACCTACTCTGGGTCATTTAATTTTGAATACAGTTTTCAATCGTTCAAGTTTTGGATGGTTTATATCTAATGTGTGTTTCATTTTTTTGGAAAGCTATATTTTGTATTTAGGAAATGGTATACTATTTTGCTATTTGTACTGAGTGAGTACATTGGCATAAATATAGAAATTTATATATATACATATATATAAACTATTCTTTTTTGCCACACATTTTTGTGGTAAATTTGTGAGTTTGTCTGATGTTCTACCACAACGTGGCGTCTGATAACAGTGAGGGGGGGAGGGTTTGTTATGTCTTTATTGAGTATTTAAGTACCTTTTAAAATGACCTTTTCATCTGTACCCATTCCACCAGGCAGTTCCTTGATGTTATTAGTGAGCTAAAGGCAACTTGCTGTGTGTTTGTTGGATCTTCTGTTCAGCAAGATGTTAGTGAGGAAACCTATGGAGGCAGTGTGTCAAATGGTGTTTCACAAGAATGAGCCGCTCTGTCTTTGTTCACTATATATTTAATATTTTATTATTGTTATTATTATTATTAATTGGCTTTCTGTATCCTATGCCTTTTATTTATAAAGACACTAAAAAATGTTTGTAATTTTAATAACATTTCCCCTATCTTTTAATATCCAGAGCTACTTTATAAATTCTCTGAACCAAAAGTATTTTTCTCAATATTTCCCTTCTTCCCTAGTCTCTATAGGGACAAATTGCCCAATATAGTTCAGGTTATGAGAAGGGTCAGCCACACAATCCAGTGCTTCAGTTTTAAAATGTAGAACTAATCTTAGAGGGTTACCTGAAGTGTCAGAGAAAGCATAGCTAGCATGTATTAGAAAAGCAAAAAGTAGGCATTTAAAAACTACATTTACACGCCGGGCGTGGTGGCGCACGCCTTTAATCCTAGCACTTGGGAGGCAGAGGCAGGCGGATCTTTGTGAGTTCAAGGCCAGCCTGGTCTACAGAGTGAATTCCAGGACAGCTGGAGCTACAGGGAGACCCTGTCTTGAAAAAACCAAAAAAATAAAAAAATAAAAACTACATTTACTTCTGAACTTTCTGAATTATTTTCTGAGACCATGTAGGAGACCAAAATCTAGAACATTTGTTAAGACCGCACTGTGGGTGAATTGGTGGCAAGGAGTCTGGCTTGTGTGGTGACTTCTGTCTGTTCTGTACTAGAGGCTTATCCTTTGAAAATGCTGATTGGCAGTGCCAAGTCACCGGGACCAATTTTCTGTTTATAATGTCTAAGTTTAGAAGAGAACACCTGAACTGTAGTGGTTTGAGTGGATGGAGGAAGAAAACCCAATTTTTAGTCTCATAAATTTTGTGGTTATTTATACAAGGGCTGTGCTATGTATGCTACCATATTCCTGTTCTGTAAGGATCAGGTTTTGTTTGTTTTTTTACATTGTTAAATGTTCCTTACCCCTAAAGGTCAATGCTTAAGTACAATGTTCTGAATATATGATCTGGTTACAAAAAGTATTTTGTCTTCTTATTGAAGAGTTAGCTCAGTGGTTGATACTTGTGCTAATAATGCAGTTTCCCAGTGACTGTTACAGGTTACAGCTACATTTGGGAAAGCTCAGTGAGCCAGCAAAGACCTTGGAAACAATTATGTTTATTTCTGGCAGAAGGACCTAAATAAACTGTGAACCACATTTCATTTTTTTATATTGCTACATCCAGTTCTGACTTTCAGCAACTCACACAAATGCTTGGAGCTTATCTCTCTTGTCGTTTCTCCCCCCACCCCCCCCCCCGCCATATATGTTTGTTCATGTGCACCCAGTATGAGTTTGCTGTTCCCTCCTGTCATTCCATTATATAGCCACACCAACAGGAGACAGATAATTTGCTCCTGAACTTTGTCATGCTACCTTTCTGATTATAGGATCATGTTGCTATTTAGCTAATGTAACTCTTTTAGCCAGTCTCCTTAGAACAGGTTTTTAAAGGGCTTTGTTTATTATAGAAGCAGTATTAATGAGGGGCCTCTCTCCCTCCCATTCTTCTACCCTTCCTTGCCTCTTTTTGGTAATATCATGTTATAATTTAGAATTTCATTTCTTGCCTATCAGAATCTACCAGGAAAAATAGTTATCAATGGAAATAAGAAGTTTGCATATATCCCTTCAAAATGAAAATAATTCTTTTTGACCTTTTTTAACGTCTATTTTTATTTTCCAAATAAGGTCTCACTGTGCTGCCCTGGCTGCCCTTAAACTCCTGAACTCCAATGGTTTTGCCAGCTCAGCCACCTAAGTGCTGAGACAACCAAGCGTGGAACACCATCCTGGGCTTTTTTTTGACATTATAAATGCTTGTTTGGGGAAAAGAAGTCTGTAAGCTCGATCAACAAATAAGAGCCACAATAAATCAACTTAATAATTCTTAAATTCAGCATAGATGTAAATATTCACTGGGACTCACCTGAGACCTTTTTCATTTTTCTGATGAGATTTTCTGTTATGCTTGTTTCCTGGGTTTTTTAATTAGTTGGAAATTATGTAATACCCATTAACTTTACTCCACATCCTGAGCATAGGCTTTGTCTCTAACCAAGACAGTCATTTTATATCTCTATGTCCTTGGTTATTTGGAGGGGCTCTATGACAAAGAAAGACTGTGAAATTCAATAAATAAAAGAACAACTCCAGGTACCGGCCCTAGGCACAGGTTAGCAGTTAAGAGTTTTTCCCTTCTGCCTGCTTTTTCCTACTAGAGCTAAATTGAGGAGATAATGTTCATAATTAGTAAAAAGCATAATACTATCTACAGTATCATAATTAAGTTTCAGCACTCAAATTACTAAGTCTGTATTCTCATGCCATTAAAGCCTCATTTATTAATAAAATTCTGTTTTTACTGCATTTACTTTTTCAGGCAGTTTTTTACATTAATATTTTATATATAGATTAAATGTTTATGGAAAAGTGCCTTTTTTTTTTTTTTAACCATGACAGTGCCCCTTTCTTATAATTCTGCCTTTCACTATTGCCAAACACATATAAATGGCTGGTTTTAACAGGTCCCAACTTGTACTTTTTCCATTTCATCATTCTCTTCTCATTTCTTGGTCTCTGTAGAAGACAACTTTGTCAGTTCCTTTGACTTAAACACAACAGCAAAAGTGCTTTGCCAGAATTCCTTGGGAAGAGTAAGTTTATACTGTTCAGGCTTATGTAAACCAACTATACATTTCTCCAACCAGCTATTAATGGGTCTTACTTGAATATTAATGGAAATTTTGCTGTGTGTTACTCCTTGCACACAAAAGTGTGTTAAATTTTGTGGAGGAACTATTTACAGCATCTTTTCTAATCTTAATTAGCTGGATGAAACATTGGTTCTCTAAGGCTTGGTACTGTTGGTTTTCTAATGAAGCAGGGCAAAATATTTCATAATAGGTCTATTTCTTGTCTGTCAGAACCTTAGTTGATTAGTCTAGGAAAACAGTGTCCAAAAAAATAGGAGCTATTTTGAGTCCTTAGGAGACCCAAGGTCATTTCTTAGTACCAGATGCAGTTGGATTGAGTGTCCAGTTTGGTCCATTTGTTTCTGATCTAGCTCCTTAACCAAACGGTGGTGCTTGAAGACAGGGCCATCAGCCACAGTAACTTAACTTGGGGATAGAGCTGCTTCCCCTATGCAAGTATCTTTGTGACTCTTAGTGACACTGAAGACAGCAAACTTTTATGCAATCTTCTTAATGCCCTGTTATGCACTTTAATCATTCCAAAGAAGCCACGATTACCATCTAGTGAAGGTTCCTTCTTAATTAGTATAGCTTAACTCTTCAGAATACTATATCTGCTTTTATTTTGGATAGCTGGCTTGGTATAAGTGTTATGTGGCTACTTTCCAAAGTGACTTGGTATAAGTGCTAAGTTGCTATTTTCTAAAGGACTCAAGACTTTAAACTGTAGTTCACTACAAGGGGAAAAGATTATACTTTAGCAAATCATTTTAGAAACATTAAAATGTTTCTAATCAGCGTATTGGAGACTTAATTAGAACCAACTCCCTTCCTATGTATTTTGTGTCATGTATATAAGAATGCTATTGTTTCCATCTGTGTGGTTTATGTAAACCAGTGATTCTCCAAGTATGGTCCTCTACCCACCAGCTAGTATCAGTGTAAGCAGGAAACTAGTTGAAAACGCACATTCTTGGGCATCAGCCCAGACATGCTGAATCAGAAACTCTCAAGTGGGGCCCAGCAATCTGTTTTACCAAGCCCCCCAGATAAGTCAGATACACACTGAAGTTTGAGAACTACTGGTGTAAACTGTATCTAGGGAGAGCCAGAATGTTTCTTTTCCCAACTTATTCCTTATTCTTTACATAAATTCAGCCTTACCTGGTTATCTGTAATCATTTATTGATGATAATGATAATTTATTCTCAGTACTGCCTAAGAAATGCATATGTTTGTATATACAGTTAGTGTAGCTATCAGTAATTCAGTTGACTTAGTCTGGCATTTTCCTACTACTGACTAAAAAGTTTACATTAAATGACTGATTTAAATATATAGGTGCAATGTTCTATATTTCTTTAATTGTTGTGACATTTAAGTAGCTAATATAATTGATGGGTGCTACAGTCTCCTGTTTATCCATAACACAAGTACATTGAATACATTGTGGGCAGTGTAATACAAGCTTTCTCTTCATTGCCTCTTAATTTACCAGCAGACCACAGTTTTGCTCTGGTTAGACCAGCTCTCTGAACAGAATCACCATTCCTTATCATTTTATTTGCATCTAAGATAGTAAATAAGATGGCTGGCCAGGCCGACATAGCACCTTAGTTAATTTCTTCTTTTACTATGTAAAAATAGCTTGTGTGGTATAAGAATGTTATAGTAGAGAGCTAGCTATCCTTGGAACTTATGCTTCAGATTAAGTTATTTAACAACATAATAAACAAGACAGTGCATTTATAACTTGGGTACCGCTCCTTTCCTGGTGTACGTGCATCATAATAAATATAAACTAGATAAGTTTATTCTTTTTTATTTCCTTATATAATTCAGCACTTCCAGAATGATTCTAATCTTCCTTCCACTGTTTACAAATCACTAATTAGTTAACTCATGAAAGGAAAAATTCACTTTTCAGAATAAAAATGAATACTTGCTTTCTAAAAATCGCTGCTGGCTTACTCTGCAAACTTTGGTGCTGCCAAGTAAGTAGGCACATTATTGGCAATGCTCTGTTATCTTCCTCCTTCCCACACCCCTTCCCTCCTTGATCGCATCATATATCCTGAGCACCCTGCCACAATTTTATTCAACCTCAATTTGGAATAATTCCTTTAAAATTTCTATATTTAACCATGTCACTCCCTCCTGGTCACTCACATGTACTCCTCACCCCACTGAATCCCTCCACCCCCCCCCCAGAAGAAATCTGCCTGGTTTGTAGGGATCGCCTAGTTATCATTTTAGCTAATGAACCTCAGGACAACATACACTCACACACAGGATCCCAGATGTCTGAGAATGGGTTTAGAATATTCCAGAACTGTCCTAGCTGAAGTGATATCTCAGGATTCCAGATGTCTGAGAATAGGTTTGGAATCAAACTTCCAGAACTGTCCTAGCTGAAGTGATATCTCAGTTGTAGGGCCCTTGCCTAGCATGCACAAGGCCCTAGGTTGATTCAATCCCCAGTACCAAGAAAAAGAATAGTTCTGCAATGAAATGATTAAGACTGCTTGTTAGAGACCTCTTGCAATGAAATTGAGCTCGTTTCTTTTGATCTAATGAATGTATCTGCTCACCTTCCTTCTAATGATAAGCTCCAAGTGGTTCTTCTTTTTGGGCAACTTTACTAAGTTTCGCTCCTCTTTTACTTCATTTTTAATAAGTAACTTCAAATATTTCATTAACCTGTTCTCATGTGATTTAGCTACCATTCTGCCATTTTAAAGTTTTGGTTTAATTTTATTTGCTTGAGCACACTGATCAACCACTGAACTGCCTTCTTCCATTGTCCTGCAGTGACGTAAGTCACATTTGTGTGTGTGGCTTCGTGGTTGGGATTTCAGAGCACTGACAGCAGAACATTTTCAGTTTTGTTTTGTTTTGGTTTCCGGGGGATTTCATTTGCATCTATGTTTTTAGCTATCTGTGATAACTTGTTAAATATTAAAAAGATATTTTGCTTCTATTGGAACATTTGTATACTCGCAATTATATTTCTGTAAACAGCTGCAGTCAAAAATAAAACATTGAAAGTTTTCATTTTGCAGTAAGTAGCAGACTTTTTTTTTTCCTCAGTAACTTCGTTCTAATGAATGTCTGTTTAAAGCAACATGGGTTTGTGGCTAAAGGGTCACATCATTAGGGAAGAGGCAGAACACGGAGAAAAGTTTGGAGTAGGTATTTCAGACCTACCATTTTGCCAGGCAGAGTAAGTACTTAGTATGACTTGGTGCAACCAAATTTCTGTTCTAATGTAAGCATTTCATGTTTAGTACGTACATGTTTAGTACATGCCTGTACATGGAGAGGCTCCTGATGAAAACCAAGAGCCCCTCCCTTCAGCTGGCTCCCCACTCGGAGCTGTCTCTTTTTGTTTTACTGGTATTCTTACTAATGTAAACTGGTACTTATGGGCATGGTAAATATAACTAGTGGCATTCTGTAGTTTGGAGTGACAAATGGACAAGCAGTTTTAAGTTTCTTGTGTGTGTTACGGGCCTGGCATGTAGCTCTATGATAGCATACTTGCTTAGCATGTGCAAAGCCTGGGGTTCAACCTGAAGAGCCTCGAAAAAAAATTTAGTGCCAGGCATGATGGTACACACCTTTAATCCCAGCACTCAGGAGGCAGAGGCAGGCGGATCTCTGTGAGTTCAAGGCCAGCCTGGTCTACATAGTGAGTTCCAGGACAGCTCAACTACACGGAGACCCTGTGTCAAAAAGACAAAAAAAAAAAAATTAAAAAATTAAAAAAAAATCCTCTCTGTGTAGCCAAAAGATAACTCACACTCTCCTCATAAGGATTACCATGTCATCTAAATGAAGAGTCTTTATCCCAGGAGGCAGTATTAGTATTCATGATGTAATCATTATAAAATCATTTATTTGGTGCTTATTTTGTGTCAAACAATGTACTAAGTAGTGTCCTTTGCACACAGTGTGTCATTTAATGTCTCAATTTGTTATTAACTAGAAAATACTATTGGTATTAATGCATGTTCCTTTGACCAAACACCTATCACGAAGCAGTTTAAGGAAGGAAGGGTCTATTCTGGCCTACAATTTGGGGTATTAGTTCCATCGTGGCGTGGAAGGCAAGGAGGGGAAGGCATGGTGGCAGGAGCAGGCGGCCAGCAAGTTACACAGCATCCACAGGCAGGAAGCAGACAGCAATCAGTTCTCATGCTCAGCCCAATTTCTCCTTTTTATCCAATCCAGGACCCCAGTCCATGAAATGGTGCCACCCACAATTAAGGGGAGGGTCTTTCCACCTCAGTTAACCTGATGGAGCTACATAATCCTTCACAGGCATGCCCAGCAGATTTTCTCTTAGGTGATACTAGATCCTATAAAGTTGACAATGTTAACCGCCACACCATCTTCTCCACATTTTATATATGGAAAGCATAGGCCTAGAGGTCAAGTCACATGTAGTCACAAAGCCAGGTTTCTTATTTTTAATATTTATATTAATGAGAAAACAAGGTTCTTTGGTTACACTCGAAATTGTATTAAGCTCAATATGTTCTTAAGACCCCAGGTGTCCCTCAAGAGTTTGAACAAATTCTTTTCCCCATCCTACTCAAATTTTACATCTGCTTTAAAATGTAACATAATACAGTTAAGAGACTGGGTAAGTAATGTGCTGAATTCTATCAAGAAAAAAAAAAATCTAAACCAGTAGCATATGGTTGCAGCAGGAAATAAGGGAAGTCCTCACAGAAAGCCATAATACTTTGCTACTATTTTATCTTGTCACAAGGATCAGTCTCATTCCACGAAGGAGGTGCAGAGTAGAGAAGATGGGGGAACAAAAGGAAAGTGTCCATCTTCCAGAGAGAACTCAGATGGAATACTAGCTGTACATTTCTGACACTGGTCCTATGAAAGCCCGAGGCCAGTACTTCACATGGCCCCTTTCCAATGAGGTGGCCTAATGACCAAGACCTTCTTCACACCAAGGTAGCTTCNAAAAAGACAAAAAAAAAAAAAAAAGTTACATATGGACATCAGACCCTAATCTTAGTGGAAAAATTGTTAGCAGCTGATTACTGCTGAGTGAAAAAGAGCTGATCTTAAAGGGAGGGGGCTCTAGAAAGACCCCAGTGGGATGTCTGGGGCACTAACTTGATATGATAGGACTTAACATAAATGACAGACTAGATGAATTCTACTGGTGCGGGGCTATGGAAGGGGGCCAATGGAGAAGGGGGGTGTAAACTTCATTAAGATGTTCTGTATGAAATACACAAAAATTCAGCGCTGGAGAGATAGCTCAGCAATTAAGAGCACTGACTGCTCTTGCAGAGGACCCAGGTTCGATTCCCAGCACCCACATGGCAGCTAAGAACCGTTTTAGGCCAGGCGTGGTGGCACACACCTTTAATCCCAGCACTCAGGAGGCAGAGGCAGGTGGATCTCTCTGAGTTCAAGGCCAGCCTGGTCTACATAGCAAGCTCCAGGCCAGCTGGGACTAAAGGGAGACCCTGTCTCAAAAAAGACCAAAAAAAATTTTGTTTCAATTAAAAATTTACAAAAAAAGGCTGGATGTGGTAGTGCATGCCTTTAATCCCAGAACTTGGGAGGCAAAAAATTCTTTTCTAATATAGTCAAATCTGGGTATCTTTTTTAAGCTCACAAGATGAACAAATTCTTTTTTTTTTTTATGTGTATGTGGGTGCTGGGGATCAAACCCGGGTCCTCTGCAAGAGCAGTCGGCGCTCTTAACCGCTAGGCCATCTCTCCAGCCCCGATGAAAAAATTGTTATTTTCTGGCCTTGATCTGGTTGTCTGCGGGGATGGACCTGCCCAGGTGATGGCCCACAGAAAGCCCAACCTTCTTGTTTTTCTGCTCCTCCTGAACCTCCTTTTTCAATAAGAATCCTGCCTGGAAGTTCAGGTCAAAGAGGCTGCTTGGGGCAAAATACAGTGCTGTCTCATCCCAAATAGTCGCCAGGCGTTTCTTCCATCCTTCCAGGACCTGAGTTCGGGCTTCCGGTGGTGTGTGTCCGACGCCGTAGGCCAGTTGAGGTTCTAGGACTTGGAAGCCGCAGAAATGCAGAATGCCACTCTGGGGAGACACAGGACACAGAGGAAGTCAAGAACCAGTCCTGCAGACTGCATTACAAACCAGCATCGAAGTGGGCCTGGGGCTGCAGAGACTGCTCAGCAGATAAGAGCACTGGCTGCTCTTTCAGAGGACCAGGTTGGGTTCCCAGCACCCATGTAGAGCATCTCACAACCACCTGTAACTAGCTGCAGGGAATCTGACACCCTCTTCTAGCATCTGTGGGAACCTGCATACATATGGCAAACATACACAGACATGCATGCACATAAAAAATCTTTAAAAAACTATATGTATGAGTGTTTTACCTGCATGTATGTAAGTGTACCATATGCTTGCGTTGCCCATGGAAGCCAGGGGAATTCATGGATCCCCTGGAACTGGAGTTATGGACAGTTGTTAGTCCAATAAAAATAAATCTTAGAAGAGGGGGTGCGTGGGCTGGAGAGATGGATCAGCAAGCAGTTAAGAGTACTGAGGACCCAGGTTTGATTTCCAGAACCCATGTGGCAGTTAACCATCTCCAGTTCCAGGGTATCCAGCACCTGCTTCTGACTGCTGAGGGTATTGTACAACGTGAGTGCATTTACATACATTCAGGTGATATGCTAAGTTTGATCCCCTGAATTAACACAAAAGCAGGATGGGGGCTGGAGAGATGGCCGACCGCTCTTGCAGAGGACCCGGGTTAGATCCCCAGCACCCACATGGCGGCCGAGAACCGTCTGAAACTCCAATTCCAGGAGAACTCCAGTTCCAGGGGAATCCGACACCCTCTTCTGACCTCCGCGGCATTGCACGACACGGGTGCACA
>VZQC01001442.1:4585375-4626469 GCA_009823505.1 Rhizomys pruinosus
GCACGCCTTTAATCCTAGCACTTGAAAGGCAGAGGCAGGCGGATCTTTGTGAGTTCAAGGCCAGCCTGGTCTAAAGAGTGAGTTCCAGGACAGCTGGGGCTACAGGAGACCCTGTCTCGAAAAGACCAAAAAAAAAAAACACTGACTGCTCTTGCAGAGGACCCGGGTTTGATTCCCAGCACCCACATGGCGGCTAAGAACCGTCTTTAACTCCAGTTTCAGGGGAATCCGACGCCCTCTTCTGTTCTCCACAGCACTGCATGACAAGGGTGCACCTACTTACATGCAGACAGTACACTCATACACATAAAACAATAAATAAATAAATTTTTTTTAAGTCACAAATGTTTCTTGGCCAGTATTTGGGCCTTTAAACAACAAAGCATATTTTTTACTTTTTTTCCAGACGGGAACTCAGTGTGTAGCTGAGGATGACCTTGAGGATGACCTTTAGGATGACCTGGTTTTCCTGCCTTTGTTTCCCATGCTGGGATTATAGGTGTGGGTACCTATAATCATACCACACCGGTACGATTTTCAGGGGGGTTTTGTTTTTGTTTTTCCTTTTCTTTCTGCTATGGAAAATCTCAAACATACATGAAACCAGCATGATGAAGCAAGCATCTACCAAGAACCTTCAACTCTATTTTGCCATTCTACATTTTTCTAATTTTTTTTCTGGACTATTTTAAAATCCCAAGATTTGGTGAGATGGCTCAGTAGGTAAAGGTGCTTGCCACCAAGCCTAATGACCCCCCAAATCCACTGGTGGAAGGGAGAAGTAACTTCTGCAACTTGTCCTCTGAGCTCCACACTGGAGCTTTGGGGGCACCTGCATGCTCCCACAGACTTAATTAATTAATTAATTAAAGTACATTAATTTAAAAAGTAAAACACATCCAAGACATCAGATAATTTCATTTTACAAAACATTGTAATGACCCCTCCCTGGTCTTCCTGTCTAGACTCTACCAGATGGTTCACCTACCTGAAAAGGACCCTTGTCATACATGGTAGCATATGTGTAGGCAAAGTCTGGTACGAGCACACGCTCAAACCAGCCTTTCAGAATGGCGGGCACTCCAAACCACTGCAGTGGGAACTGTGGACAGAAAACATCGGAGTCAGACCAGAGACACCAGCTCTCCCCGCCTCTCCCACACCTTCACCCCAGTGGCCAGGCACAGCTCAGGGTGCTAAGATACCCACAAAGCATCATGGGGGGGAATCGTCCTTCACGCCTCTGCCATTCCTTCTGCAAGAGTCAGCACAGTGAACAAACAGGGAGCTAACCAGGCTGGGTGGCTCGGTTGGTCCATTGCTGAAACTACCTAACTAGTGGTGCTGCTAGCCTTTGATTTCAGCTTCCAGAAGCAGGCAGATCTCTGTGAGTTTGAGGCCAGCCTGCTCTACATAGTAAGTTCCTAGCCAGCTGGGGGTACAGGGAGACCCTGTCTCAAAAAGACCAAAAATAAATAAATAAATAAATAGGGGCTGGAGAGATGGCTCAGTGGTTGAGAAGACAGGCTGCTCCTGCAGAATATTGGATTTGATTCCCAGCACCAACATGGCAGCTAATATGTCGATAATTTCATTTCCAGGTTATCCAATGCCCTATCTGGCTTCCATGGACATTGCACCACATACATACAGCCAAAACACTCACAGCCATAAAATCAAAATAAATAAATAAGCAAGCAGGCCAGACACACACCTGTGAAGTGACACCATCTATTCACAGAGAATGCACTGGGTATGAAAGTGACAGTCCTAAAGTCCCAATGCTAATTAGGTGACAGGCCTAAGATAATAACAGACACGCCCCCCCCCCCGAGGGTGTCCAGTCCCCACCACACCTGAAAGATCACCAGGTCGGCAGCTTCCAGCTTCTTCTGCTCAGCCACAATCTCTGGGCTCAGGCGGCCCTCCTTGTAAGCTAGAGCAGTCTCAGAAGAGTACTGGAAGTGCTGGGGACTCTTCAGCTTGCCTGCGGGAGAAAAGAGAGACCAGAGGGGCTGAGAGAGACCAGGGGGCCGAGAGAGACCAGGGGGCCGAGAGAGACCAGGGGGCCGAGAGAGACCAGGGGGCCGAGAGACACCAGGGGGCCGAGAGAGACCAGGGGGCCGAGAGAGACCGGGGGGGGGGGCGAGAAGAGCAGGGGGGGCCCGATAGATAGTACCAGGGGGCGCGAGGAGAAGACGCCAATGGGGGGGCCGTGAGTAGAGAGCGCAGGGCCAGAGTACCAGGGGGGCGGAGAGACACGGGGCCGAGAGGGGGGGGCGAGAGAGACTAGGGGGCGCGAGTAGATGACCAGGGGGGCCGAGAGAGATCAGGGGGGAACCGGCGAGAGACACCAGGGGCGAGAGAACATCCCAAAGGGGGGCCGAGAGACCTGCAGGGGGGCCGAGAGAGAGCGTGGCCAGGGCCAGGCCCGATAGAGAGCCAGGGGGGCGAGAGACACCAGGGGGCCGAGAGAGACCAGGGGGGCCGGAGAGAAGAGGGGGCGCAGAGCCGTGGGGCCGAGAGAGACCAGGGGGGCCGAGAGAGACCAGGGGGCCCGATAGAGACCAGGGGGGCCGAGAGACACCAGGGGGGCCGAGAGACACCAGGGGGCCGAGAGACCCAGGGGGCCGAGAGAACGCGAAGGGGGCCGAGAGGACGCTAGGGGGGGCCGAGATAAGACAGCCAGGCGCGGGGCGCAAGAGAGACCAGTGGGGCCGAGAGAGACCAGGGGGGCGAGAGAGACCAGGGGGGCCGAGAGACACCAGGGGGCGCGAGAGGGAGCAGGGCCGAGAGGGGTCGAGAAGTGGCCAGGGAGAGCACCGGGGGGCCGGAGAGAGAGGCCGAAGACCAGGGGGCGCGAGAGAGACGGGGGAGGACACTCAGGGGCGAGGCAGGGGCCGAGAGAGCCAGGGGCCCGAGGGATATGGCTTTGAGGCTGTGGCCCAGGGTTTTCGCCACATGGCTCTGGGTAGGGGGCAGCTCCGCACCATGTGAATGTCCTTTGTCTGGAAGATGACTGGGGTTGAAGTTTCATGGTCGTACGGAGTCAGATACCTCGGTCCACGCTGCCCATGCCTTTATCCTTCAGAGTCATCCTAGCAGCGGCCTCCTTCATGGCGTAGTTGAACGACGTCTTTTCTGAGTGCGCCAGTACAATCAGGGCCTTTCTTCCTATCGTCATCCACGAGGCATGTAAAGGACACGGGGACAGGCTGAGTGAGCATCCCTTATCTAAAATGCTTGGGACCAGATATGTTTCCAAGTTCAGTTCTTCAGACTGGGAAATATTTGCCAAGATTGCCAAGTGAGCGTCCCTAATCTGAAAATCTGAAGTTCAGCGTTAGCAAGATGGCTCAGTGGGTAAAGACACTTCACCAAGCCCTTGGCACCAAGCCCTTGGCACCAGCCCAGAGAATGTGAGTTTGACCCTCAGTGCCCACACGGTGGATGGAGATCACACCTCTACACTTACTCCATGGTTATTGTGTCTACACACAGTAAATAAATGTAATTAAAAATTTTTTAATCGCGCGCTAGGCGTGGTGTGGGCATCTACCATTTAATCCACTAGCATTTGGGAGACAGAGGCAGGCAGATCTTTGTGAGTTCAAGGCCAGCCTGGTCTACAGAGTGAGTTTGCCAGCTGCAGCTGGGCAGACAGGAGAGACCCTGTCTTGAAAAGACCAAAAAAAATTTTTTTAATCATAATTTCAGGGAACTCCAAAATCCTAAATATTTTGAACATCATGTCAGCAATGGCAAAAAATGTTTCCAAGAAAACTTTTTTTGGAAAAGATGTTGTCCTGTAGGACCCATGATGCTCTTGAATTTGCTGTGTTGGCAAGTATGACCTTGAACGTTCTGGATCCGCGCCTCGACTGGGGAATCAAGAGAACTTTGCTTCTGGACCTGGGAATTATAGCAATGTCAACCAACTGGCTTTAAATTGGGTTTAGGATGTGAACCCAGTCCTCCCGGTGCTAGAACAATCACTAAAAAAGTTGAGCTACAGGGGCTTGGAGAGAATAGCCTAAGCTGTTAAGAGCACCCGACGCTCTTGTGGAGGACCCGGGTTCGATCCCCAGCACCCACATGGCGGCTGAGAACCGTCTATAACTCCAATTCCAGGGGAACTCCAGTTCCAGGGGAATCTGAGACCCTCTTCTGACCTCCGTGGCATTACACGACACGGTGCACAGACCTACATGCAGACAGTATATTCATACACATACAAAAATAAAATAATAAAAAATTAAAAAAAAAACAAAAAAAAACCTGAGCTACATCTTTAGTCCCGAGTTTCCAATTTTATTTTTATTTGTGTGTGTGTGTGTGTGTGTGTGTGTGTGTGTGCACGTGTGTGTGTTTTTGAGACAGGGTCTCCCTGTAGCCCCAGCTGGCCTGGAACTGGCTCTGTAGACCAGGCTGGCCTTGAATTCACAAAGATCTGCCTGCCTCTGCCTCCCAAGTGCTAGGATCAAAGGTGTTCACTACCACACCCGGCTTAAAAACGGTTCTTAGCCACCCTGTGGGTGCTGGGAATCGAACCTAGGTCTTGTGCAAGTGGCACTCTTAACCACTGAGCCAGCTCTCCAGCCCCCCAAGTTTCCAATTTGGTGATCCACATCTGTAATCCTAGCACCTGAGGCTGAAGCAGGAGGGCCACCGAATCAAGGGTAAGAGTGAGACCAGGTCTTAAACTAAAATTTAAAAAGGGCTTATAACTCAGAGGTAGAATGTTTGCCTAGTGCGTGCAAGGCCTTGGTTCATCTAGTACCATGAAGAAAATAGTTCCAGATTTAAGAGTGTTTCTAACTTCTGACTAGGGACGACACTCCACCTATGACAACCAGGAAATCTTCAGCTCAAAGGGAGCCAGGAAGAAGTGGTTCAGGATAAAGGAAGGGGTGACTGTTAGACTTTAGGTTGTAGAACCCATCTGTCTTAGTTCACTTACTGTTTCTATAACTGAAGACCACAGGCTAGGTGGTTATAAAAAGGAAGGCTTATTCAGTACTAGGGGATGAGCAGTCGAGAAGCTCCATTTGGCTGGTGAAGGCCTTCTCGCTGGCGATAGCCAGGAAGAGGCATAACCTGGCTCTGGGCAGCTCAGAGCAAGAGTGGCAGACACGAGACAGACATACGCTGCCTCCTACAATACCCCAGTTCTAAAATAGTCATCGGCACGTTAGTCTCTGATCTGGGAATGGCTCGGCTCGTTTTGAGGACAGAGCCCTTGTGACCTAATCACCTCTCATCCCCATGAGAGAGGGTCTCCTGTAACCCAGGCTGGCCTCCATCATCCTGTATAGTAGAGGATAGCTTTGAACTCATCCTCCTATCTCTACAGCCCAAATTCTGGGACCACCATTTCAGGCCCAATCATTTTCTAAAGGTCCCACTTAACCTTTCCCCTTAATTTCTCACCATAGGGGTGAAATGTCAATGTGAGTGGTGTGTGTGTGTTTGTGTGTGTGTGTGTGTGTAGGATGGGACAAACTTGGGCGCCCTATTTGTCTGAGATATGGTATCTCACTAGCCTGAAATTTACCAAGTAGGTTAGGCTGGCTGGCCATGGAGCCCTGGGGATCCTCCTATCTGCCTGCCCAGCACAGAGATGACAAAGACGTACCGCCACATCCGGCTTTTTCTTTTTTTTTTTTTTTTAATATGGGCTCTGGCTGACTGAGCCATCTCCCCAGCCCTCAGTGTAAACATTGGTAAGGACACTGAAATCATAGCCTTATCTATTTCAGCCCTAAGTAAAAGAACAAACAAGCAAAGCTGGGCATGCCCTTGAGCTGCAGAGTATGAGTTTAGCACACTGCAGGCCCTGGGTTTAGCTCATTATGGTCTGAATAAGAAATGTCCCTCCCAAGCAAGCAGGCATGGTGGTCTGTGCCTGTAATCCCAGAACTAGAGAAGCAGATGCCAGAGGATGGCAAGCTCCAGGACAGTCTGAGCTGCATAGCTAACCCTGGCTTAAAAAAATGCATGCCTTTAGTCCCAGCACTTGGGAGGCAGAGGCAGGCAGATCTCTGTGAGTTCAAGGCCAGCCTGGTCTACATAAAGAATTCCAGACCAGCTGGGGCTGCAGGGAGACCCTGTCTCAAAAAAGACCAAAAAAAAAAAGTCCCTGTAGGGTCATGTGTTCAACATTTAGTCCCTAGCCGCGGCGCTTCTGTAGCTGGGTGGGGAATTCAGAAACTTGGGAAGTTGTCACTGAGGGTGGTGCTGTTGAAGGTCCTCTGGTCCGTCTCTCCTTCTGCTTCCTGTGTGCCATAAAGTAAAGCACCTCTGTCCCAGACTCACAGTGTCATTGGATGGCAGCCTGGAAAGGTAACTAATAAAAATGGAAAAGGGCTGAGATGTCTAGCAGGTCAAGGTACTTGCTGTCAAAGCCTGGTGACATGAGTTCAACCCCTGGAACTCATGTAAAAAATTGTTCCCTAACCTTCCACATAGGTGTTATGGGATGTGTGCTTACACATGTGAACACACAGATGCACAAACACACACACACACACACTAAAAGTAAATAAATCTTATTTCTTTAAATCCCCAGGTTGGGGGGGTGGGGCTTTGTCATTTGTTTGTTTTGAGTCAGGGTAGCTCCAGCTGGCCTTAAATTTGAGATGTAGGCCAGGTTGGCCTCACACAGACCTTGCCTCTGTCTCCCATGTGCCCAGACTTAAGGCATATGCCACTGTCCCCTACTCTCATTTGTAAAATATTTTATTACTTTTCTGTGTATGAGTGCACTGCCTGCAAGTAGGTCAGTGCACACATGTCATGCAATGCCTGAGGAGGTCAGGAGAGGGTGTTGGATTCTCCTGGAACTGGAGTTATAGATGGTTGTTAGCCACCATTTGGGTGCTGGGAACCAAACCCAGATGCTCTGCAAAAACAGCCAGTGCCCCTAACCACTTAACCATGTCTCCAGCTCCAACATTGTTCTTGAGCTAAGTGTTGAATGGCAATTTGTTTTAAGATTTATGTGTGTGTGTGTGTGTGTGTGTGTGTGTATGTTCATCTGTCTGTCTGTCTGTCTGTCTATGTCATGTGTGTGCAGGTGCCCAAGGAGGCCAGAAGAAGATATTGACTCCCCTGGAGCTGGGGCACCAGGCAGTTGTGAGCTCCCCCATGTGGGTGCTGGGAACTGAACTCAGCTCCTCTACAAGAGCAGCAACTGCTCTTAACTGCTGAGCCATCTCTCCAGTGCCAAATAACAAATGTTCACTTTATGAAAATCCACTTAGGGGATGGGTGAGATGGCTCAGTGGGTAAAAGCCCTTGCCCTGCAAGCCAGTGTCTTTCATCCCCAGAACCCACGTAAAGGAAGAAGGGAAAAACCACGGATTTGTCCTCCGACCCCCACACTGTTCCATGAGCCTGAACACTCTTGTTCATCCCAGCACCTGTGCTTTATTTCCACCCCACTGACCCTCTGAGGTGTGAGTGTTCTCACAAACCAGCCTCTCACCTGTGCCACAATTGCTCCCCTGGCATCTGTTAAGTACCAGAGCGGGGCTGGGGACTTGGAATACATTTCTATGGAGCCTAAATTTTTGTTTTGTTATGTGGTTTGTTTTTGTTTTTGAGACAGGGTCTCACTATGTAGCCTTGGCTTGCCTGGAACTTCTTATGTAGCCCAAGCTGGCCTGGAACTCAAGGAGATCCACTTGCCTCTGTGTCCCAAATGCTGAGATTAAAGGCATATGCCATCATCCCTGGCTTCTTTTTTTTCTTTCCATAAATTACATATTTATTTGTGTGTGTGTGTGTGTGTGTGTGTGTGTGTGGGGTGTGTGTGTGTGTGTGTGTGTGTGTGTGTGTGTGTGTGTGTGTGTATGAAGCTCAGAGGACAACTTGCAGGAGTTGGTTCTCATCTACAGTGTGGGTCCTGGGATGGAACTCAGTCATCAGGCTTGGCAGCAGGCACCCCCATCCATGTAGCCACCTCGATGGATCCTGATCAGTGTTGAGAGCTGCTCTCATTTGGACACTGCTGCCCGGGAACTCCTCAGTCCTCTCTCTTGCTTCAGTATTCCTGCCTCTGCCTTCAACCCCAAGGCAAGCTAAAGCTGGTGTTTTCCCTAACCTTCTACACTGCGCCCTGGGGCTTTCCTGATGCCAGCACCACACAACTGAAAGGCGAGGAAGATGACAGCAAGAAAGAGAATTTCGGGGGCTGGAGAGATGGCCTAGCGGTTAAGAGCACCAACTACTCATGCAGAGGACCCAGGTTCGATCCCCAGCACCCACATGGTGGCTGAGAACCATCTTTAACTCCAGTTCCAGGGGAATCCAATGCGCTCTTCTGACCTCCGCGGCATTGCATGACACGGGTGCACAAACCTACATTCAGACAGTACATTCAAACACATAAAAAAATAAAATTAAAACGAAAGAAAGAAAGAGACTTTCATACAGAGAGGAGCAGTGGGGTTTGTTTTATTTCATTTTACTTTTTTTTTTTTTGGTCTTTTTGAGACAGCATCTCCTTGTAGCCCCAGATGGCCTGGAACTCACTATGTAGACCAGGCTGGCCTTGAATTCACAGAGATCCACCTGCCTCTGCTTCCCAAGTGCTGGGATTAAAGGCCTGTGCCATCAAGCCTGGCTTACATTTTTTGGGGGGTAGACAGGGTTTCACACTGTATTCTGATTGACCTGGAACTCACTGTTGCAGCCTAGACTGGGTTCAAACTCAGGGCAATTCTCCTGCCTCAGCCTTAAAAAGGGTTTTAATTGTGATAGGATAGCAGTAGGTTTATTATTCGTATGCCCTGTTTAGCAGGAAGAATAAGCCAATCAAAGGAAGCCTACTAGAAAGATAAAAAGGGCGACTGAGCCTCAACCCCACTTCAGCCTCTCGGGTATGGCCCTGAAGGGAAGTTGTGAGAGTTGCAAACAAATGTCCTGGAGGTTTAAGTCTACATTGTCCAGAAGAGCCCCTGGATCTGGAGTTTAAGGCAGTTATGAGCTGCCAGACATAGGTGCTGGGAATGGAACTCAGGTCCTCTGCAAGAGCAGAAAGAATCTTTGACCACTGAGCCAGCCTTCCAGCCCCAGAAAATAGTTCTTGTCCTAATTAGAGGGGGTAGCCGTGCCTGAGGGGGCGGCTATATAATGAAACACAGTAGCCAGGTGTAGTGGGGCACCCATTTAATTCCAGCATTTAGGAAGCAGAGGTAGTAGTATCTCTATGAGTTCAAGGCCAGCCTGGTCTACAGATCAAGTTCCAGGACAGCTGAGGCTACAGAGAGACCCTGTCTCAAAAAGACCTAACAATAAAAAATAAAACACAGTAGGTCTTCCCCCCTAAACCTTTATCTGTATTTTTTTTTTTTTTTTTTTGGTCTTTTTGAGACAGGGTCTCCTGTAGCCCCAGCTGTCCTGGAACTCGCTCTGTACACCAGGCTGGCCTTGAACTCGCAAAGATTTTCCTCCCTCTGCCTCCAGAGTGCTAGGGTTAAAGGCGTGGGCCACCACACCGGGCACAGTCTATTTTTAAATTACTATCTGGTGTTTAGATGTGGCTTGGTTAGTGGAGTGCTTACCTAGCATGCAGGAAGCCTGGCCACTGCATAAACCAGGCTTGCCTGATTAATCCCAGCACTCAGGAGGTGAAGGCAGATGTTTGAGGACATCCTTGGCAAAAAGATTGAGGCTAACCGGGATGATTGAGACCCTCTTTAGGCCAAAGGAGTTGTGGAGAGTGGATCAGTGTCTGACCTCCTTTAAGGACGGGGATTTTTGCTCCGGGCGCAGTTGGTGAGGGTGGGCTGTGGAAGCCCCCCACTTCGAGAAACTCGCAAGGCTCATCCCAGGGCCTTAATTTCTTCATATTCCTGATTCAGTCAAGGAACAAAACTCAAGGCAAGCCCCATCGTCGTCTTCCCGATGAACCCAGCTCCTTCACTCACCTGCCATTGTCCAGCGGTGCAATGCGGGAGGAGAGAGACGCAGTAGCAGCTGTGGAGGCGCTGTTTCTGGGGGCTTCCTGCGGAGGGAGGGCCAGGACAGAGGGTGCCAAAGGGGCTGCGGCCTGGATGACTTGTAGGTTCACAGAGCACCTGCTGCTTTTTATGCAGCCTGTTGGACCCTGCCCACTAAGCTGGGGTGTGGTCCGATTCCCACGCCCTGGAACTCGGTGCCAAAGAGGACAAAGCCGAGTGACTGGAAGGGAGGGGCAGCCGAGGGGCAGCTGGGGCTGGAGGAGAGCCTTGAATATGGAAGTGGGAGGCAGGGGCGGGAGGGGCTGTGAGGATCTGGGTGCACGTGGGAGGCTAGCTGATCTGCCCCTGCCGTGGGGCCTCTGTAGAAATGGAAATTTCTGAGGCTGCCTGGGCTCTGTTGGACCTTGCCCATCCCGCCGGGGCCAGTCAGCCGTGGGAAGTTGCTTCGCGCCTTGCACTGAATGGGGCGGGCAAAGTAAAGGCCTTGTCATTCGGCTCAGATTTTGCTGAATCACTGTGATTGAGCACTGTGGGGAGTCTTGGCCTGGTGCAGGGAATTCATTTCTTTCTTTTTTTTTTTTTTTTTTAATTAATTTGGCTCATTCTCTTTTTAAATTTTATTTATTTATTTATTATTTTTTATGTATATGAGTGTATTGTCTGCATGTAGGTTGGTGCACCCATGTTGTGCAATGCCTCAGAGGTCAGAAGAGGGCGTCGGATTCTCCTGGAACTGGAGTTAAAGACGGTTCTTAGCCGCCATGTGGGTGCTGGGACTCGAACCCCAGACCTCTGCAAGAGCAGTGGGTGCTCTTAACCGCTGAGCCATCTCTCTAGCCCAGTGAATTCATTTCTTTGAGAGGTTCAGATTCTGCTCTTGAGACCCTGCAAAACTCACTCTCCTGGGTGCATGACCCTGTGGGTCACCTCACCCTGCCGCTGCTGCCCAGGTAATGTGCAAGTATTTATTTTTTATTTATTTATTCATTCATTTGTAGGAAGCTTTTCTTTTTATGGTAAACAAGAACCACGCAGCCCTGCTAAGGGAGATGGGGACTTACAGCCCGCTTTGCGGTCACTGTGGGGAGCTGGCCCCTGGGAGCAGAGCCAGCTACTTCCTGCAGCCCAACCTAAGTGGTAACTCCAATTTAGGCTCTTATCCTGGACCCACGAGACACGTGTTCCACTCTTGGCTGTGACTTCCCACCTGCCCAGGGCCGGGACAGGAATTTCACTCACAGCACCAGCTACCCAGGTTGGTGATCCGCAAAGGAATCTCTTTCCAACCGCACTGGCCACCGGAACGAAATGCAGGCCTACCTTAGCCTGTATGCATGCTATAAAAAATAATGGCCCAGGGGCTGGAGAGATGGCCTAGCGGTTAAGAGCGTCGACCGCTCTTACAGAGGACCCGGGTTCGATCCCCAGCACCCACATGGCGGCTGAGAACCGTCTGAAGCTCCAATTCCAGGAGAACTCCAGTTCCAGGGGAATCCGAGACCTTCTTCTGACCTCCGCGGCGTTGCACGACACGGGTGCACAGACTTGCATGCGGACAGTGCATTCATACACATACAGAAATAAATAAAATTAATTAAAAAAAAATTAAAAAAAAAATAATGGCCGGAAATTCCGTGATGATGTTACTATGTAATTCAAATTTACTCGTTGCCACAGCTTGGTTTTATAAACCAAATGACGTCAGTTCCCAGGACCAATCATGAGCCCCCAACTCTGCGCCACTGCACACCTTGCTCCACCCAGCATCACTCACCTAGGCCATGCTGCTTGCTCCTCCCTGGGGTGGAGCCAGACTCTTGGCCATGCAGTGCCCTGAGGCATGCCAGCTGGACAGCTAGCCTGCAATTCAAGCTGGATTTCCCTACATTCATTTATATATTTATTATGTTTGTTTTTTGAGACAGGCTCTCCCTGTAGCCCCCAGATGGCCTGGAACTCACTATGTAGACCAGGCTGGGCTTGAACTCAAAGAGATCCACCTGCCTCTGCTGGGATTAAAGGTTTATACAGGCCCAGCTCAGGAGGAAGTATTTAAGTAGCCAAGACTTGTGAAAGTTTAATAACTTTACACAAGAATTTTACATTAGGGCATAGAACAGAGCAAACAGTGTTCTAAGTCTCGGTAAGTAATTACGGTAAAATCGTCAAGCAGAATAGAGGACACATACTGCCAGAAGTTGCCGGGCGTGGTGGTGCACGCCTTTAATCTTAGCACTTGGGAGGCAAAGGCAAGCCGATCTTTGTGAGTTCAAGGGCAGCCTGGTCTACAGAGTGAGTTCCAGGACAGCTGGGGCTACAGGGAGACCCTGTCTCGAAAAGACCAAAAAAAAAAAAAAGAAGTCAAGTAAGGGACCTGGAGAGCTGGCTTACGGTTAAGAGCATTGGCTGCTTTTTCAGAGGACCCAGGTTTGGTTCCCAGCACCCACACAGCAGCTAACAACTGGCCATAACTCTTGTTGCAAGGGATCTGGCATCGATTTCTGGTCACCCCAGTCACTGCATGCATGCAGTGCACTTACATATATGTGCAGCCAAACATTCATAAACACTGTGTAGACCAGGCTGGTCTCAATCTCACAGAGATCTGTTCCCTGCACCCACATAGAGGCTAATAACTTCCCAGACTCCAGCTCCAGGGACTCTGACGTCCTCTTCTGGCCTCCATCGGCATTGCATGACACCAGTGCACTGACACATGCAGGCAAAACACTACACATAGATAGAAAATTAATTAATTACAAAAAAAAAGCCAGGAGTGGTGGTGCATGCCGTTAGAGGCAGGTGGGTCTCTAAGTTCCAGGCCTATTCTGTACAGTAAGTTCATATATATCCCTCAAAATGAGGAGTCAAACGTCTGGGGGATTTGCTATTGCAAATTGGGCGCCTTCTGGTGTCTCCTCAAGGGCTGGAATTACAGACTTGCCACCGCCACACATTATTTCTTTTGCTTGAATTTGTGTGTGTGTGTGTGTGTGTGTGTGTGTGTGTGTGTGTGTTTGTGTACACTCTGCTGTGGGCACTTCATTCTCTGTATGACCCTAAAGGGAATATGTGAGAGTCCAAAGTACCTGTTAGTTGCAAACAAATGTCCCAGAATATTAAGTCGACCTCAAGACTCAGCTGGTATAGCTAAAAATAGTAATATGAACCCCAGACCTCAACCACACATTGTAGCACACTGAGGCAGGCCAACCTGGGCTACAATGTAAGACCATGTACCCCCAAAAGTAATTCCAGTGTTCTCAATTTTCCTCAATAACTCCCTTTAGGTATTTGTTACACATAAATAAATGACGTCAGCTCCCAGAGCCAGTCACAGATCCCCAGTTCCATGCCACATTCCTAGCATCCTGTGCCTGGGCCACGTTGCTTGCTCCCTCTCAGGGCCTGGTCAGAGGAGCCCCATGCCTCCCATGTGGTTCCCTAAGGGGTAGTAGCTGAGAACTAGCCCCTGATTCAAACTGGATCTTCCCACAATTTCCAGTATATTTCCTGCTTTTCACCAAATCAGGACTATGGGTGGGACTAGCCAGGGTCCCCAGATTTTTCAGGGACTCTTCCAGAAAGTCCCATTTTCTTCTGTCCTTTATTTTTCCAAACCAGCTGTCTGGCATTTTACTATGTGGGGCTGACAGCAGCTTTATAGTTTTCTAACTGTCCTGGCTTTCTTTTGAGTTTCTAGTTTCTGGCAGGGATAAATTTACTCGCAGATCTAGGAATTTACCAGCTCTTCAGCTCAGAAAGAAACTGGCTTTTTGGTAGGGGGAGAAGGGGTCTTGATCTAAACTGCCTAGCCAATTTCTAGCTTCTGTTTTTATCACATTACCCTCTGAAGAGATCACCCCGGTTTCCAAGAGGGAGTCAGGGCACTGACTGCTCTTGACTTCTTCCATGCTGAAAAGGGACACAGGGCATGGCAATTGGGGTACCCCTGTTCAGTGGGTCTATTAAAAGACCCCCAAAAGTATAAGTATAGAGAAAACAAAGTCCTTGATTGGTGCCTGTGAAGGAGAAGCGAAGGCAAGAATAGTTAGGTACATGTTCTAGGCAGGGAACCAGGAAAAGTAAGAACAGGGTGAATTTAAATGCCCAACTTAAAAGTCCATTAGAATTCCTTGACAAGGAGTCCAATGCATCCATTTATTGGGTTTCTCCTTATTTTCATTTGGCCATGGTGTCTGGATGACTCAGGATCTTGTTTTTCACCTATTTTGATGGTCATAGTCTGAGTTCCCTCTTAAGTAGCTTCAAGTCCATCCAAACTGTCTCCTTCTGGACTGCATGCAGCTGATTCAGGGAGGTAAAACAACTTTTCTTGAGCTGAATTATCTCACAAGTTGCTGGTGACCAGAAACCCAAGGAGGACAGAAGGGCCAGGAACCCAGGGAGGAAGGGCCAGAGTCCCGGGAAGGAAGGGCTGGGGACCCGGGGAGGAAGGGCAAGGGCTGAGGTACATTTCTCAGAACTCAGCAGCTGCCCCCTGGCAATTCCAACCTCAGGCCCAAATGAATCTCTGTGGGACCTCCAAATGTTATGGGTCAGATACCAACCACACTGATGCTAGAAAATTGTGAAGAAGGTTTATTATGACAAGCCAGACTGTCCCCCAGTTTTAGAGTAGAGGCTGCAGCGAACATTTGGGAGTTGGGGATATATATACAGTCACTTTTTTTTTTTTTTTTTTTTTTTTTGGAGACAGGATCTCCCTGTAGCCCCAGGTGGCCTGGAACTCACTCTGTAAACCTGGCTGGCCTTGAACTCACAGAGATCTGCCTGCCTCTGCCTCTCAAGTGCTAGACTTAAAGGTGTGCACCACCATGCCTGGCTAGGTCAATGTATTTTTATATCAGACAAAGGAGGTAAGATCAGACCTCCAAGATGGGAGTTTTTTAAATATTTTATTATTTTTATTTTATGTGTCTGAATGTATTGCCTGCTTGTAGGTAGGTGCACCCATGTCATGCAGTGCCTTTAGAGGTTAGAAAAGGGTATTGAATTTCATAGAACTGGAGCTATGAAAGGTTGCTAGTTGCCATGTGGGCACTGGGTCCTCTGCAAGAGCAATTAGTGCTCCTACCCTCTGAGCTATATCTCCAACCCCAGGAGTTTAAGTTTTAGCATTTTATTATTATTTTTTATGTGTATGAGCGTACTGTCTGCATGTAGGTTGGTGTACCTGTAAAAACTAATCATCAAGCTGGGCGTGGTGGCGCACGCATTTAATCCTAGCACTTGGGAGGCAGAGGCAGGCAGATCTTTGTGAGTTCAAGGCCAGCCTGGTCTACAGAGTGAGTTCCAGGACAGCTGGAACTACAGGGAGACCCTGTCTCCAAAAGACCAAAAAAATAAAATAAAATAAAATAAAAAACTAATCATCAAAAAGGAGGAGTATGTTCCCAAAGTTTGGAATACATTTCCCATGATAGTAAGTAGCACTGTGCTAATCCTTTGGTGGGAAATGAGCATTAACAGGACTGGTGCTCATATAACATATCATATATATATATAGTCTATATATATATACTATATATATTAGATTAGGAGAATAATAATGTTTTAGTTTTTTTTTTTTTTTTATTTTTTTTTCTTCGTCGGTCGTCCCAATCGTGTGCCCCAGCTGCCTGAATCTTGTTCTTAAGACGCAGGCTGGCCTTGAAACTGCAGCAAAGATCCGACCTGCCTCTGCCTCTCTGGAGTGGCAGGATTAAAGGTTGCGCCACACAATCCTGGCTATTTTTATTTTTTTCTCCACTCATTAATATTTAGTAGCGATTTCTCTTCAGCTTGCAGTACTCCCCTGAAATATAAGGTTTAGCTTTTCTTTACTTTCATCTTTGCCCGTCTTTAAAGATCCAAGATAATGACAGTGTTGATGTTTCCCATTTGGTGAGAAAACTCTGAGGCTCAAGAAAGTTAAAGTAATTCTTCCTCAAGACCAGTTGAGTTGTGGTCTCAGTGGTTTAATAAAGCCAGCACACTGCCAACCAGAACACTAAGGGATAGAGTACGATGCTTCAGACCTGAAGGCAGAGCCCTTGATGTGACGATATTTTAGGAGAATCAATAACTCCCACAATTTGTATGCTCCCTTGAGCTTCCTCAATTTGTACACACCTTGGTGTTATATGTGTGCACACAGCACTTAATTATTTGAATATTCAGTTGAAAGATGTAAATCAAAATTTTTCCTTGGAGTTACAAACTGGACCTAGGGACTATGAATTCACACTTGGGGGCCAAGCTTGCCCTTTTCTGCTTATGCTAAAACTCACTTTGTCTCTTGCTGTGGGCTTTGAGTCCTGGGACAAATCTGCAGGACAGACAGTGCTAATACCAACAGTTTACCACTAACAAATCAGCAAACCATAGCGGGTTTCTTCACTTGGCTATAGCACGGAAAATGCCTCGAAAGACAAATGGATGAGTGCAAAAGATCAATAGCCTCCTAACACAATGAAAGTAAGAAAATCCATCAAGAGCACAGATACCAAAAGGATAAATATAAACCATATCATCAGATGAGAACACAACTTTTCGAAGCATACAAAACATAGTCCCAGGCAAATAGGTAGCAGAATGACTCTAAAAAAAAAGTTGAAAGGCCAGCCTGGGCAGAACATAATAAACCAGTACAATAAGCCCTACTACGAAGATTTGTTGCACTGGGTGATAGATTCGTTTTTACAGTGTTTACTCACATGGTTGTGTAAGCACAACGTGGAAGAACGGGTCCCCCTCAAAGCAACCCGCCACCGACTATACTACCAGTGACTGGGGGGTGCAAATGCATAGGGGCACGTCAACGACAAGAACGATACCAACTCAGAAAAAGCTACTCATAGCAAAGGGAACAGTAGAAAAAACAGGGCTGGGCCAGGTCAGATGAAAAAAGGGCGACACGAAACACATCGACAGTAAAAACAGAGAAAAGACAACACTAAAACAGCAGCTATGCGCATCTGACACAAACGGAACAAAAAGCAGGGCATAGAACTCCGTGACGGGTTCCGGCAGGCAGCGACAGGAGCGACTAATTCCCTGGGACTCTCATAGCATTAGAAATGAAATCAGGTTCAGTACTGGCCCCGAGGAGAAAACTAGGGAACCCGAGCGTGGCCTTCACGGCAGGGCCCCACGACAAAGAATGTCGCGTGGAGCATCAAAGAAGCAAGAAAAGGGCTGGGGCCTGCATGCCTGGCAGGAGAGTGTGTGCATACTGAAGGGGAAACCCTGGGTGTGATCCCCAAAAGTGGCCACACGAACAGAGTATGATGAATGAATGAATGAATAATGAATGAAAACAATGGAGAGTATTCTTTGTAGTACAAAGCGCTCAGTGGGATATAGATGCAACCACAGAATTAGTAAACTATCATCTTCATAATTATCATGAGATAATGGATTTAGAAATTTTTGGGTCTTAGAATTAGGTTATTTACTTATTTATTTATTTGATTTTATTATTTATATAATTTTTTATATTTAGTCATTTTTTTTTTTTTTTTTTTTTTGACTTTGGGTCTCCCTGTAGCCCTAAGGCTAAGAAACACTGCTATCAGCCCTGGCCTTGACATCACAGAGATTCCACCTGCCTATTTCTGACTAGTGCTGGGATTAGAAGCAATGTAGCCCACCATGCCTGGATATTATTTATTATTTGTTAGTTACGAATGTTTTGCCTGCATGATATATATCTGTACCATGTATGCCCAATGGGGCAGAAAGAGGGGGTTAGATCCCTAAAACTGGGAAGAACTGAACTAGTCCTCTTGTAAGGAGCAGCAAGTGCTCTTAAAAGCGCACTGGGCCATTCTTTCCAGGCCCCACGCGTTTGCCTTTTTTGTTTTTTTTTTTGGGAGACACGAGTCTCGACTTAATAGCCGCCCTGGCTTGTCAGAAGAATGTCACTATGTAAACCAAGGCTGGCCTCAGAAACCACATAGGGCCTTTGTTGAGGCCGGTCCTGGTTTTCCGTGTGATTTTTTGTTTGGTGTCGAGGCATGTTCTGAATCACGGGATGTTCCCCTTTATTCGTATTGAGCGTAATGAATGGCCTCCACCCCTGAAATTTAAAATACTTTATCCAGAGAGGTTATAGCACAGGCACCTAACGTGTGATTCAAAAGTGTTCACCGTAACACATCCATGGTGTCCACTTCTGCCACAAGTGCACATGGGAGACAAACATCACTCGCACAAAAGGTGTTCCCCACCAAAAATATTCCATGAAGCGGGTGTGGCTGTGCGCACACTATCAACGTCCTGCTCTCAGGAGAACTGAGACAGGAGTGGATATGCTGAGAATTAGCAAGGCACCTGGTTATAGAAAGCAAAGAATGGAAAAGGAGTCCAGTTGACAGGAGACTGAAAAGGTGGCTGGAGAGAGTGATGGCTCCGTGGTTACGAGCACGGACGTGCTCTCTTGCAGAGGGACCCAGGTCAATTTAGCACATGTTGGCGCTGACAACGCCGTAACTCCAGTGTCCTCGAGGAATCGTGAATGCCGCTTTCTACAATGGGCTGCGTAAACACATACGGCAGAGTAAACATGAGTCATAAATTTAAAACAAAAGCATTAGCCGGCGGTGGTGGTGCATAGCCTTTAATCCTAGCACTTGGGAAGGGGCAGGCATGGCGTGGACTTATGTGATTCAAGTCCAGCCTAGGGTCTAAAAGTGAGTTCCAGGACAGCTGAGGCCTACAGGGAGACCCGTCTCAGAAAAGTACCAAAAAAAAATAAATAAATAAAATAAAATAAAAAGATTAAATAATAAAATAAGAATAAATTAAATACAAAGCTGTAAAATAATAAAGTGAGACTGAAACGGGAGCTGAGGAGCAGCCAAGCAGCTCACTCTTCTTTTTATATAATTTTTTATTCATTTTTTAAAAATTGTATGTCTTGTATGTGTATGAATGTACTGGTCTTGCATGCGGGTTTGTGACCATGTCGTACAATGCCACAGAGGTCAGAAAGGGCGTGGACCCCTGGAACTGGAGCCAAGACGGTTCTACAGACCGCCATTGGGTGCTGGGCGATAAACACCAGGTCCTCTTCAAAGCAGGTCGGCCGCTCTTACCCTAGGCCGAGCCTAAGCTCTCCAGTCCCGTGAGCTCACTCAACTCTTACAAACACATTCACACCACAAAACACAGCCAACACACATTCCAACCAACCACACACCACGATATGAGGATAGATATAATAGATAATAGATGATAGATATAGAGTAAAGAGATTTTGTGTTTTACAATTAAAACTACAACTATTACCTCTTCCCAGTACTAGACACCGCACTGGTTCCCCAGTTACTCTCATATGGTTTAACCTTACACTCCAGTCGGTTATCATAATCCAAGCCTATCCAGGCTAGGCCCTGCCATTTCTTCTCTGCAGATTCTTTATTTGTACACGGTTCACTTACCTAGTAGACATGTTAATCATGCACTCACATCCATAAATAATTAAAGACATAAAAATTTTATTTTTTTTGTTCTCTTTATAAAACATTTATTTATTATTGTTTTTTTTTTTTTTTTTTATTTTTATTTATCTTACTTTTTCTTGTCTTTTCGCCATCGTGTGCATCTTCGATTCATGAATGCTGTCGAGTCGAGGGCATCAGATGCCCTTGAACTTGTAGTTAAAACGGTTTTAGCCACCGATGTGGGTGTGTGAAACTAGGAACCTGGTCCTTTGCAAGAGCAATCTCGGTGCTGCTTAACTGCTGAGCATCTCTCCAGCCTTTTAATTTTTTTGTTAGGGTTGGAGAGATGGCTCAGTGGTAAGAGCCCTAGCACGGGTGCTCAACCCTCTCTGTAACTCCAGTTCAAGGTGAATCTCACCATACTCCTCTCTGACCTCTGTCCAATCGGTCATTGCATGATATGGGTGCACTAATACATACATGCATAGGGCCTTGAAATCACAGAAGATCAGACGCCTCAGCCTCTCCAAATGAAATATTGAAATATTTAAAAAGATTTATATTTTATATTGTATGTTTATTTATGTGGATGAATGTACTGTCTTCACTGAAGTCCGGTGTCCCCAATGTCGTTCAATGCCCGGCGAGTGTCAGAAGAGGGTGTCGGATTCCCCTGGAACTGGAGTTCTCCTGATTGGAGTCTGTCAGATGTTCTCAGCTGCCATGTGGGCGCTTGGACTCGAAACCCCAGGTCTACCCTGCAAGACGGCATCCCGGTAGCTCTTAAACCGCTAGGCCATAACTCTATCCAGCCCCAAATTTAGGAATTGTTACCGCAGTATTATAACCACCTTAAACCATGTTTGTCAAAGTGTCACATGTGATCATACACAATAAATACAAATAATAAATAAGGCCAGGTGTGTGGTTACACGCATTTAATCCTAAACCTTGGGAGGCAGAGGCAGGTGGATCTAATTGTGAAGTTCAAGGACCACCTGGTGCAACAGATGTGAGTTTTCCAGGCCAGCTCGACTGGCGGGCTATCAGGGAGACCCTGTCTCTACAGAAAACACCTTACAAACATGCGGTGCCAAATAAAAATAATAAGATATAATAAAATAGGTATGTGTATGAGTATTTGATTGCAGCAGGCAATGTAAGTGTGCACATGTGCATGCAGTCTTTATGGAGCCAGATGGTGTCATATACCCTAGAAATAAGAGTCATATGGATCAGTTGTTAGCTGCCTGTTTGATGTGGAAACACTTCAAAAAAGCAGTCGGGTCTCTTAACACTTAGAGTCCATTCTCTACATTTTCTTTTTTATTGTTTTTTATTAATTTTTATTCTATTTTTTTTTTTTTTATCGTGTTATTGTATTGTACCTGCATATATGTTACTTGTACCATGTTGTGCTATGCTGGGGTCAGAAGAGGGTGTCAGATTCCCGCTGGAACTGGAGTTAAAGACGGTTCCAGCCGCCACCTTGGGTGCAGGTCATGCTCTCCAGCCCCAGCCTCGCTCTCTTGACTTCTGGTTTGTTTGTTTGTTTGTTTGTTTGGGTTGGTGTTGTTTTCCTGTTTTGACAGGCTCTCGCCTATAGCCCAGCCTGCCTGGAACTCACTATATAGAACAAGGCTAGCCTTCATCGACTCACAGAGATCCCCTCCGCCTCTCCACTTTTCAAAGGCTAGAAGTTGAAGAAGTGTGTGCCACCGTATGCTACTCAACACCCCACCTTCAAGAATTTAATTAAATTAACGTTATAGGCATGTGTGTCTAGTTGTATAGTGTAAGGCCCAGAAAAGCTAGAAAGATGGTGGCAGATTCCGCCTGGACCTTCTAGAGCTGCAGGCCAAGTTATGAACCACCTATCTGAGGGCTGGACACGGCTCATGTCTCCCTGGAAGAGCAGCTCTTACCGACTGAGCCCCAACTTCCCTTTTTGAACACAGTGTTTCACACCATAGCCAGGTGGACCTCAAACTTGGAACAGGATTCCACCTAGGCTCCCGCGGGCTGGACGACAGGGAAGAGCCATCATGCCTTGCTTTTCTCTCTTGATCCTTCCACCAAGTGCACAGCAGCTGCACACACACAGCCTGGCCTCTCTGCTGACCTGGGCATACACGTCCTTCCCTCCCCAAGGGTGAATCTCCCCAAACAGTGACACCACTGGGGAGAAGTGTTCAATACGCAAGCATTGGAAATTATCTAGTCAAAGCCTGTTAGGTTTCCCAGCCTAAGGAGAGGGCAAGCTGAATCAGTCCGAATTAAAGTAAACAAAGGCAGGCTTTACTCCAAGGGAAGGAAATGCGCTTGGCCGAAACCAGAGAGAGTGAAAGGAGTGAAGGAAGTGAAAAGGGGAAAGCTGGGGACTGAAAGGCCTAGGAAGGACGTGGCCCAGGTGGGCCAGGGGTCTCTTGTAGGGCAAGAGACGGAAGAAGGTGAGGTGTTACGAATCTGGCCAATTAGGTCAGGTGAAAGCCCTAAAGGTGAAACGGATCCCGCGATCTCTTTGTTAGCCTTTTTCGGTGTCTTGCATGGGCTTTCTTCTTGCACCTTAGCAAACTCAGAGTCCTGTCCAGAAAAGAAGAGCAGGGACCTCACAGTCCACACCATCTTGATCCCTGTCTCGGGGTCTCCGACCTAACAAAAGTACCATCCTCCTGCTTCGCGAGTGCTGATAGGCCAGGCTTGCATCCCACACCCAGAGATGGTCCAGGCTTTTTATATGGTATGTTACCTGGTAGGTGCAGACACTGGACCTTGAGCTAAATCACAAGAGTACCAAATAGAACCTCCTTTCTGCATGCACATGAGCTGGGGCTGCTGATTTCCACGGTTCCTGCTGTGTGCTGAGGATTCCCTGGCTGCTGAGAACATTACAACAGGATAAGTAAGGCATTTTTGTTTTTTGCAGAACAGGGCCTTCTTGCTATACAGCCCAGGCTTTCCGTCCTCCCGCCTCTGCCTCCCAAGTGTGGAGATTACAGGCTGCACTATCATGCCAGAATCAGAGTAAGACTCTTACCATCTTGAATCTGGACAACTGCCTTCCTTATTCCTGACACTGGGCTTAAATGATGTAACCCAGGCTTCCTTCAGCCCTTCTGGGGGCTGCCATTCACTGCAGGCCCATTGTGCTGTTTTGAATGAGAATGTCCACCATAGGCATCTAAGTATTCAAACCTTTTGTCCCCAGTTGGCGGCGCCATTTTGGGAGATCTTAGAATATATGGCCATCCNTGCATAGTTTTTTTGTGTGGTTTTTTTGGTCTCTTCAAGACACTGTCTCCCTGTAGCCCCAGCTGGCCTGGAACTTGTTCTGTAGACCAGGCTGGCCTTGAACTCACAAAGATCCGCCTGCCTCTGCCTCTGGAGTGCTAGGATTAAAGGTGTGCGCCACCATGCCTGGCTATTTTATTTTTCCCACTCATTAATATTTAGTAGCATTTCTCAGCTTGCAGTACCTTCCTGAAATATTTTAGCTTCTTCTCACAGCAGTACTGTACAGTGTGATGTTCCCATTTGGTAGAAAACCTGAGGCTCAGAATAGTTAAAGAATTCTTCCTCAGCCAGTGAGGTGGGTCAGTGGGTAAAAGCAACCTGCCACCACGTTCAGACCCCTGGGAGCCATATGGTGGAAGGGAGAATCAACTCCCACAAGTTATCCCTTGACTTCCGCATTGTACACACTTGTGTGTATGTGTGCACACAATTAATTATTATTATTAATATGAATGTAATAAAATTTTTCCTTGGAGTTACAACTGGACCAGGGACTTGAATTCACACTTGGGGTCCAAGCTTGCCCTTTTCTCTTGCTAAACTCTTGTCTCTTGCTGTGGCTTGAGTCCTGGACATCTGCAGGAAGAAGTGCTAATACACAGTTACACTACAAATCAGCAAACCATAGCGGTTTCTACTTGGCTATGCACGAAAATGCCTCAAAATGATGAGTGCAATTGATCATAGCCTACAGACTAAAGTGAAAATCCACGAGGAAGCACATACCAACAGGAATAAGCCAGAGCTGGGGAATTCCGGCTGGGAATCCCATCTACTTAGGAGGCTGAGGCAGGAAGATCATGAATTTAAGGCCAGCCTGGGCAACATAATAAGACCCTACCTCGGGGAGGGGCACTGGGTAGATGGTTCAGTGGGTGACATGTTTGCTGCACAAGTGTGGGGGTCCCCAGCACCCACATATAATCCAGTGACTGGGGGGTGCAGGAGCAGGGGCAGGGCGCAGAGACAGGACGATTCCTGGGGCTCTCTAGCTAGTTCAGTCTAGTTGAAATGGTGACTCCCAGGTTCAGTGACAGGCCCTGTCGGAGAGAACTAGAGGAAGACACCTGACAGCCAGCTCTGGCCTCTGCACCGGCATGGGCAGCCCCACGACAACAAAAGAAGAAATGTGCTGGGCGTGGGCAGCCCCATGCAAACAGAAGCAAGAAAAGGGCTGGGGCTGCAGCCTGGCAGGAGAGTGTGTGCACTGAAGGGAAACCTGGGTGTGATCCCCAGTGCCACAGAAAGAGATGGATGAATGAATGAATGAATGAATGAATGAATGAATGAACAAACTGAATGGAGAGTTCTTTGTAGTCAGAAGGCTCAGTGATATAGATGCACCACAGAATTAGTAAACTATCATTTCATAATTATCACTGAGATAATGGATTTAGAAATTTTTGGTTTAGAATTATTTATTTACTTATTTATTTATTTATTTATTTATTTATTTATTTATTTATTTATGTCTTTTTGGACACAGGGTCTCCCTGTAGCCCCAGCTGGCTTGGAACTCACTCTGGCCTTGAATTCACAGAGATCCACCTGCCTCTGTCTCCTGAGTGCTGGGATTAAAGGCATGAGCCACCATGCCTGGATATTTATTTATTTTTAGGTGTACGAAAGTTTTGCCTGCATGTATATATGTGTACCATGTATGCCCAAGGAGGACAGAAGAGGGGGTTAGATCCCCTAAAACTGGGAACTGAACTAGGTCCTCTGTAAGAGCAGCAAGTGCTCTTAACCACTGAGCCATCTTTCCAGCCCCCGTTTGCTTTTTGTTTTGTTTTTTTGGAGACAGGTTCTCACTCTATAGCCCTGGCTGTCCCAGAATTCACTATGGAAACCAGGCTGGCCTCAGAATCACAGGGCTTTTGAGGCCGGTCCTGGCTTATTCCTGTTTGTTGGTGTGAGTGTTCTGTCACGGGATTTCCACTTTATTCTATTGGCTATGATGCCTCCACCCCCTGAAAATTTAAAAATTTTATCCAGAGATTATAAGCCACCTTAACCGTGTGATCAAAGTGTCACCTAAACATCATGTGTCCTCTGCCACAATGCACTGGGGACCAACATCACTGCCAAGGTGTCCCACCAAAAATATCCACTGAAGCTGGGTGTGGTGTGCACACCTATAATCCTGGCTCTCAGGAGACTGAGACAGGAGGATTGCTGAGTTTGCAGGCAGCCTGGTTATAAAAGACAAAGAATGGAAAAGGAGTCCAGTTGAAGAGAGACTGAAAGGGGCTGGAGAGATGATGGCTCCGTGGTTACGAGCACTGACTGGGCTGGAGAGATGATGGCTCTGTGGTTACGAGCACTGACTGCTCTTGCAGAGGACCCAGGTTCAATTCCTAGCACATGTATGGCAGCTGACAACGTCTGTAACTCCAGTTCCTGAGGAATCTGATGCCCTTTTCTACATGGGTGCGTAAACACATACGCAGGTAATACAGTCATAAATTTAAAACAAAGCATTAGCCGGGCGTGGTGGTGCACGCCTTTAATCCTAGCACTTGGGAGGCAGAGGCAGGTGGATCTTTGTGAGTTCAAGTCCAGCCTGGTCTACAGAGTGAGTTCCAGGACAGCTGAGGCTACAGGGAGACCCTGTCTCGAAAAGACCAAAAAAAAAATAAATAAATAAAATAAAATAAAAAATTAAATAAATAAATAAATAAATAAATAAAACAAAGCATTAAAATAATAAATGAGACTAAAGGGAGCTGAGGAGCAGCCAAGCAGCTTCACTCTTCTTTTTTATAATTTTTTTTCATTTTTTAAAATTTATTCTTGTATGTGTATGAATGTACTGTCTGCATGCAGGTCTGTGCACCCATGTCGTACAAGGCCACAGAGGTCAGAAGAGGGCGTTGGACCCCCCTGGAACTGGAGTCAAAGACGGTTCTCAGCCGCCATGTGGGTGCTGGGGATCAAACCCAGGTCCTCTGCAAAAGCAGTCGGCGCTCTTAACCACTAGGCCATCTCTCCAGCCCGTAGCTTCACTCTTACAAACACACACACACACACACACACACACAAACACACACACACACACACACAGATATAGAGAGTATAGATAGATAGATAGATAGATAGATAGATAGATAGATAGAGAGGTGGAGAGATGGTTTAACAATTAAGAACACTGACACTGATTACTCTTCCAGAGGACCCAGGACTGGTTCCCAGTACTCTCAGGATGGTTAACAACTCTGACACTCCAGTTCCAGGGGATCTGAGGCCCTGCCATCTTCTGATCTCTGCAGGCATTTTATTGTACAGGTGCACTTACATGCATGTAAGCAATGCACTCACACATAAAATAATTAAAACTAAAATATTTTTTAATTTTTTCTCTTTTTAAAATTTATTTATTATTTTTGTATGTGTATGAATGTACTGTTTGCATGTAGGTTGGTGCGCCCTCGTCGTGCAATGCTGCGGAGGTCAGAAGAGGGCATCGGATCCCCTGGAACTGGAGTTAAAAACGGTTCTTAGCCACCATGTGGGTGCTGGGACTGGAACCCTGGTCCTCTGCAAGAGCAGTCGGTGCTCTTAACTGCTGAGCCATCTCTCCAGCCCTTTTTAATTTTTTTTAGGGGTTGGAGAGATGGCTCAGTGGTTAAGAGCCCTGCACGGTGCTAACACCTCTCTGTAACTCCAGTTCAGGGGAATCTACCACTCTCTTCTGACCTCCCATGGGCATTGCATGATATGGGTGCACTTACATACATGCAGGCCTTGAAATCACAGAGATCACCCTGCCTCTGCACCCTGAAAATTTAGGAATTTTTAAAATTTATTTTATTTTATTTTATTTTATTTATGTGTATGAATGTACTGTCTTCATGCAAGTCTGTGCACCCATGTCGTGCAATGCCGCGGAGGTCAGAAGAGGGTGTCGGATTCCCCTGGAACTGGAGTTCTCCTGGATTTGGAGTTTCAGATGGTTCTCAGCTGCCATGTGGGCGCTGGGGATCGAACCCAGGTCCTCTGCAAGAGCGGTCGGTGCTCTTAACCGCTAGGCCATCTCTCCAGCCCCAAATTTAGGAATTTTACCCAGTAATTATAAACCACCTTAACCATGTTGTCAAAGTGTCACATGATCATACACATAAAATAAAAATAATAAATAAGCCAGGTGTGGTGGTACACGCCTTTAATCCTAGCACTTGGGAGGCAGAGGCAGGTGGATCTTTGTGAGTTCAAGGCCAGCCTGGTCTACAGAGTGAGTTCCAGGCCAGCTGGGGCTATAGGGAGACCCTGTCTCAAAAACACCCCAAAATAATAATAATAATAATAATAATAATAATAAGTTAATGTGTATGAGTATTTTGCCAGCATGTAAGTGTACCTGTGCATGCAGTGCTTATGGAGGCCAGATGGTGTCATATACCCTAGAAATAGAGTCATGGACAGTTGTTAGCTGCCATGTGGATGTTGGAAACTAAACCCATCTAAGTCCTCTTAACCACTGAGCCATCTCTCCAGCCTTTCTCTCTTTTTTTATTTTATTTTTTTATTTATTTTTTACGTGTATGAGTGTACTGTCTGCATGTAGGTTTGTGAACCCGTGTGGTCAGAAGAGGGTGTCAGATTCCCCTGGAACTGGAGTTAAAGACGGTTCTCAGCCGCCATGTGGGTGCTAGGTCATCTCTCCAGCCCCCAGCCTCTCTCTCTTGACTTTCTGTTTGTTTGTTTGTTTGTTTGTTTGGTTGGTTTTGTTCTGTTTTGACAGGCTCTCCTATAGCCCCAGCCTGCCTGGAACTCACTATATAGACCAGGCTAGCCTCCATCTCACAGAGATCCCCTGCCTCTACTTTGCAAGGCTGAAGTTTAAGAAGTGTGCCACCATGCTACCACACCCAACCTTCAAGATTAATTTAAATTACTTAAATGCATGTGTGTCTATGTGTATAAGTGTAAGTGCCCAAGAAAGCTAGAAGATGGTGTCAGATTCCCCTGGACCTTCTAGAGCTGCAGGCAAGTATGAACCACCTCATCTGAGGGCTGGGAACACACTCATGTCCTCTGGAAGAGCAGCTCTTACCGACTGAGCCCCAACTTCCCTTTTTGAACACAGTGTTTCACACCATAGCCAGGTGGACCTCAAACTTGGAACAGGATTCCACCTAGGCTCCCGCGGGCTGGACGACAGGGAAGAGCCATCATGCCTTGCTTTTCTCTCTTGATCCTTCCACCAAGTGCACAGCAGCTGCACACACACAGCCTGGCCTCTCTGCTGACCTGGGCATACACGTCCTTCCCTCCCCAAGGGTGAATCTCCCCAAACAGTGACACCAACTAGGGACGAAGTGTTCAAATACCCAAGCCATTGGAAAAGATTTCTAGTCAAAGCTGTTAGGTTTCCCAGCCTAGGAGAGGAAGGCTGAATCAGTCCGAATTAAAGTAAACAAAGGCAGGCTTTACTCCAAGGGAAGGAAATGCGCTTGGCCGAAACCAGAGAGAGTGAAAGGAGTGAAGGAAGTGAAAGGGAAAGCTGGGGACTGAAAGGCCTAGGGAGGACGTGGCCCAGGTGGGCCAGGGGTCTCTTGTAGGGCAAGAGAGGGAAGATGGTGAGGTGTTAGAATCTGGCCAATTAGGTCAGGTGAAAGCCCTAAAGGTGAAACGGATCCCGCGATCTCTTTGTTAGCCTTTTTCGGTGTCTTGCATGGGCTTTCTTCTTGCACCTTAGCAAACTCAGAGTCCTGTCCAGAAAAGAAGAGCAGGGACCTCACAGTCCACACCATCTTGATCCCTGTCTCGGGGTCTCCGACCTAACAAAAGTACCATCCTCCTGCTTCGCGAGTGCTGATAGGCCAGGCTTGCATCCCACACCCAGAGATGGTCCAGGCTTTTTATATGGTATGTTACCTGGTAGGTGCAGACACTGGACCTTGAGCTAAATCACAAGAGTACCAAATAGAACCTCCTTTCTGCATGCACATGAGCTGGGGCTGCTGATTTCCACGGTTCCTGCTGTGTGCTGAGGATTCCCTGGCTGCTGAGAACATTACAACAGGATAAAGTAAGGCTTTTTGTTTTTTGAGACAGGCTCTTGCTATACAGCCCAGGCTTTCCGTCCTCCCGCCTCTGCCTCCCAAGTGTGGAGATTACAGGCTGCACTATCATGCCAGAATCAGAGTAAGACTCTTACCATCTTGAATCTGGACAACTGCCTTCCTTATTCCTGACACTGGGCTTAAATGATGTAACCCAGGCTTCCTTCAGCCCTTCTGGGGGCTGCCATTCACTGCAGGCCCATTGTGCTGTTTGAATGAGAATGTACCCCATAGGCTCTAAGTATTTAAACACTTTGTCCCCAGTTGGCGGCGCTGTTTTGGGAAGTCTTAGAAAATGTGACCATGCCGGAGGAAGACGTCATTGGGGGCAGGCTTAGAGAGTTTACTCTCTGCTTCCTATGCCTGCTTGAAGCTGTGAGTTCTTCCCTTCTGCTCCTAGTCCAGCTACCTCTACCACATCCTTCCCTGACATGATGGACTCTGGCTCCTTTGGAACCATAAGCTAAATAAACTCTACCTTTTCTTTTTTCTTTTTGGTCTTTTTGAGACAGGGTCTCCCTGTTGCCCCAGCTGCCCTGGAACTCACTCTGTAGAACAGGCTGGCTTTGAACTCACAGAGATCCACCTGCCTCTGCCTCCCGAGTGCTGGGATTAAAGGCATACGCCACCACGCCCAACAAACTCCACCTTTTGTAAATTCCCTTGGTCACAGTGTTTATGACAGCACCAGAAAAGTAACACACCCATCCTCCAATGAGTATCCTGCCCACACGTGCTATTTTTTGACAGCCAACGTATATAATTTTCTATTCTTACCTCTTACTATTTGATTATTATACTTCATATATATATTTTTTGGTCTTTTAGAGACAGGGTCTCCCTGCAGCCCCAGCTGTCCTGGAACTCTCTATGTAGACCAGGCTGGCTTTGAACTCACAGAAATCCACCTGCCTCTGCCTCCCGAGTGCTGGGATTAAAGGTGTGTGCCACCATGCCTGGCCTTGATTATTATACTTTTTTTTTTTTTTTTTTTTTTTTTNGGTCTTGTTTCGAGACAGGGTCTCCCTGTAGCCCCAGCTGTCCTGGAACACTCTGTAGACCAGGCTGGCCTTGAACTTACAAAGATCCGCCTGCTTCTGCCTCCCAAGTGCTAGGACTAAAGGCGTGCGCCACCACGTCCGGCTGATTATTATACTTTTAAGTGCTCTTGAAGCCTATAAGTGCCACATTAACATTTTCTGGGTTTACGTGTATGCATATGTGGTGTGTGGTGTGTGGTGTGGGTGTGTGTGTTGTGTGTGTGTGTGCACATGTGCGTGCGCGGGTGCACGGATCTGTGTGTGTATAGGCCAGAGAGTGACATTAGCTGTCTCCTTTGATCACTGTCCCCACCCTTTACTGAGGAGCTATTGTCAGTTGACAGCTGCTGGGGGACAGAGAACTGTTCTTTCTTGAGAGTGCTCCCTAGGTATGACACGCATGCTCCAGAGGATGACTCTGTACGCATATGGGCAGCACTAACTGGACTCAGTGAATTATCAAAAAAAAGTTGGGGAGATCTGAGATCTCCTGAGACCAGCTGAAGCACAGGAAGGTAGGTAGGAACTGGGTGCTTCAGCAAGGCTGATTGTTGATTGACTTAATCTAGTTAATCCGTTAATCCAGTTGTCTTTGGCTTAATTGGCTTTTGTGACTTCGGGGCAGAGTTATCCTCCCAGCTGGTATAAAAGGTAGGGTTGTGTGAGTCTTGAGATCTGAGATCTCCCAAGAGAGCACACACACCCCACCCCACCCTCACCCCCCCAACTACGAAGGCATCTGAAGGAGGCAAGCAAAGCAAGCCTTCAACACAGTGAAGAGGCATTTAGGACCTACATTGGAATACAGGCAAGGAGAAGCCCATGTACAGAAACAGAAGAAGAGACAACATGGGAAAGGGGCAGGATAATTCCACACAAGCTCTACCAACCCTTGGAAGATTCCTACAGTGGGATCCTCCTGGGGATGGCCCAGGACACAAATATCAGAAACACATTGGGAACATATTTATAGAGCTACAAGATTATAAAGAGCAAATCAAGAACTAAGAAAAGAGAATGAAGATCTAAGAAGGACCTAGAGGAGAGAATGACAAACTCCGGAAAGAACTGGAAACACTGAAAAGATCCCTGCTGAAAAAGATAAGGAAACCAAAGTGAAGCAAAGAGCTACAGGAAGAGATTGAGACAGCCCAAAAAGAGTAGAATACTCAAGAAATCCAGAAGAGGAAAGAAAATAAGGCAATCTGAACACTCATAATCAAGAGAAAGGAATGGAAAAAGCCTCAGAAGCAGAATGGAGGAAGCAGAACAAAGAATAGCAGACCTGGAAAATAACACAAACAATAAAAAACCTCAAGTAAAGATTTGAAAATTTAAAAATACACAAAACGTGGAACACACATGAACTGTGGGACACTATGAAAAGATCAACCCTCCACATCATAGAAATAGAGGAAGGAGAAAATCCCAAGAGAATTATTGGTCAGATCTTCAACAGAATAATAGATGAAAATTTCCCCAACTAAAAAGACAAACCAATACAAATACAAGAAGCACATAGAACCCAAACAGACAAGATCAGAAAAGATTCACCCATGCCACACTATAGTTAAAATGCTAGACACCCAAACAAAGACAAAATCTTAGCTACAGAGAAAAAAACAAGTGACTATAAGGGGAAACTGTCCGAATTACAACTGACTTCTCAGTGTAAACTATGAAAGCAAGAAGAACCTGGAGCAAACCATTCCCAGTGTTAAAGGACAATAGATGCCAACCCAGGTAACTATACCCAGCAAAATGTCAAATATAGTTGAAGGAGAGAGAAAAACCTTCCATGACATAAACAAGTGAAAGAATACATCGACGGAAAACCAACCCTTCAGAAGAATACTTAAAGAATTCAAAGGACAGAAAAAGGAGGACCAACCCCAGGGCACCTAGAAAGAGAAATCAATAAAGCATAACTGCAGAAGTAGAAACCAAAAACCTAAACCAAATGGATAATAAGCAAAGGAAGCAAACAACCTATCAGTCATAACTTTAAATATTTATGGACAAACTCCCCAATCAAAGACATAGACTTGGAGAATGGATTAGGAAACAGAATCCATTCGATGCTGTTTACAAGAAACACATTTACTTCAAGGATAGGCACCACCATTAAAGTGGAAGGAATCAAAAAAATATTCAAGGCAATGGTACCGAAAAAAAAAGCAAGTGTTGCTATTTTAATATCAGACAAAATAGATTCAAGTAAAAGAAATTCAGAAGAGACAAAGAGGCCATTACATTTTATTACAAAGGAACAATTGCACCAGAAGATTTAACAATTATTAATATATATGCCCCAAAATCTGGTGCATCCAAACTTTTAAAGACAATTCTCCAGGACCACAAGCCACAACTTAAACCCCAGTATATCATAGTAAGGGATTTCATACCCATCTGAGTCCTTTGGATAGGTCAACAGGACAAGGAATAAGAGAGACATCTGAACTGAACGATATGATACACCAAATGGACCTCATAGACCTCTCTATCCAAAATATTCCCCCTAATACCAGAGAATAAATTTCTATCACACACCCCTCACAGGAACATTCTCCAAAATTGACACATACTGGGACAAAAAGAAACCTCCACAATACAAAAGGATTGAAATAATTTCATGCATTCTACCAGACCCAGAGTGCAATAAAGCTCAACATCAAACAGATAGCCTTACGTCTACAAGAACACATGAGGACTAAACAACACCTCTGAATAATGAATGGGTCAAGGAAGAGATAAAGAAAAGAAATAGCGGGCGGTGGTGGCGCACGCCTTTAATCCTAGCACTTGGAGGCAGAGGCAGGCGGATCTTTGTGAGTTCAAGGCCAGCCGGTCTACAAGCTGAGTTCCAGACAGCTGCGTGCTATTTAAGGAGACCCTGTCTCGAAAGGACCAAAAAAAAAAAAAAAAAAAAAAAAAAAAAAAGAAAGAAATAAAAGCATTCCTGGAGACTAGAAGACAAAGACATACAACACAACAAAACCTACTTGGACATACCTTAAAAGCAGTCCTAAAGAGGAGAGTTTATAACCTGGGGTCTACATTAGAAAAACAGAAAAGCACAGTGAATGATCTAACCTACAGCTAAAAGCACTTGAGAGGCACAACAGATGAACCCAAAACACAACAGACAGGAAGAATAACAAAATCAGAGCAGAAAATCAATGAAGATAGAAACAAGGAAACAACTAAAAAAATTCAAAAGAATCCAAAAGTTGTGTTCTTTGAGAATACAAGCAAGATAGTAGCCTCAGCCTAGTTAACGAAAAAAAAAAAAAAAAAAAAAAAAAACCCCAAACAAAAATCCTTAGAAAAGTGATATATCACATACAGACAAGGAAAGTGATCCAGAAAAACATATGGGATATTTCAAAAACCTTTATATTCTTACCAAGTTTGAAAACCTAGAGAGAATGATGAATTCTGAAATCCTGGAATCACCAAAGCGAACGGCAAAGAAAGAGATTCAAGCAAACTCTAATATAAGGAACATAATACATAATAAAAAGAAGAAATGAAATGTAAAAGAAACCCCCAACTTAAAAAAAGAAAACCAGGCCCAGACGGTTTTAAACGGCAGATTTCTTTTTTTTATCTTTTTCTTTTGTACGTCTTTTTGAGATAGGGTCTCCCTGTAGTCCCAGCTGTCTTGGAACTTCACTCTGTAGACCAGCTGGCCTGAACCTCCAAAGATCCGCCTGCCGCTGCCTCCCAACGTGCTAGGATTTAAAAGTGTGCACCACCACGCCCAGGACAGGCAGATTCTATAAAACAGTTCTTTTTTTTTTTTTTTTTTTTCAACAATTCTTTTTTTTTTTTTTTTTTTTTTTTTTAATTTTTATTGATGGTTTGGCATTTATATTACATCATTTTCCAATTCAGATCAGTCATTATTTCCTTTCCCTTTTCCCCGCCACCCCGTCCCCCTCCAGATCATGTATTCTGCCATAACTGTCCTGCATCTTTCATGGTTTATTTTTTTTCACTTTTTTAGCCTATAGTGATAATCCATGAGTATAAAGCATCCTTCCGTGAAAACCAATTCTATAGACTGGTTGTCCCAAACCCCCACTGAGTCCCACCATTCAGTGGAGGTTGAAGGTTGTTTTTTCAATCAAGTGGATCAACACTAAGTGTCCAGACAATCGCTGTAGTTTCACCCGTTCACCCAATCGCAGCCTTTACATTTACTCACGCCCCTCTTCCGCTGAGATTGTTCCGGCTAGGCTTAGAAAAGGGCACAGGTGGATGAGAAACGTAAAACTGTCCTCTTTCTCTGGAGCTTTGACTTGGATTCTGGTCAATTCTGGCTGTTTCCTTTCATGGCTGACAGTTGTTCAGGAGTAACCTTTCTGATTCTACTAATGAAGCACAGCAATTAGATATATAGGTTTTAAACAGCACTTAAAGTTATGGTGGTTACTTTGGCATAGACACTATTGTTTGGATGATATAGTTAATCTTCAATGAATTACATTTCTTACCCCCTGATAATATGACAGGGTTTACTGTGGCTTATAGACATCTCCTACCTGTAGAGGATGTAGGCTTGTGGCAGTCAGCCATGGGTTATTCCTCCAAGGAGAAGACAACAAAAAAAACAAAAAATTTGAAATAAGAATGGCTGCCTCTGCTGCACAGTATTTCCAGGCAGGTAAGTTGTAGCTGGTGTTCCCTTTGATTGGGGAGTTCCTTGCTGACTTTCAGGAGACCCGTATTTGTCTTTATTGGTTTTGGTGGCCTTGAACACTCTCTTGGCATTCCGGAGGCCTCTGTACCTTGCCATGTGCGTCTAATACATCCCTCCCATGTTTAACTGTCAGCTCTCCGGCAGCAGGGTTTATCGCCTCTCCTCCTGCAGGCATCCCAACTTAGGGGCAAGGACCCTTACCTTTTGTGGGGCCTTGGATCCCCTGGCCAAGCATCCCTCCTGGTAGAAATATCCATTGCTGAATGTCAGAGCTCCTGCAATTCAATATACTTTGCCTAAGTGCATAGACCCAAGGACTTTAGTATGTATATTTGGTCCTAACAGAGTATAATCCTTTTTCACAGGTCTTATGTCTATTAGTCAATTAAAGAAGCATTTTCCGGTTTTATATATGAATTACCTCTATAATGTTGTCTCCAATTTACATTGGAAAATGACATCATCATCGTCATATTTCTCCTTGTTCTATGGGGGGGAGGCAAGAAAGTCATATCAAAACCTTGTTGCACCTAGAGGTATAGTTTCATTAGGACTCATTATAGATAATGTTGTTACATGTAGGATCCAAAGAAGGGTTCGATGTTTATGGCAATCTGAGGCTTTTCTTCCTTCCAGTGTTCAGACGGGTCAAACCTTTCGTTGACATTTTCTGGTACATCCCTACACAATGCAAAGCTGTATCTTTTCTTTCTCAGCCGTTAAGTTGGTACATTTTGTCCTGTTGGAACAAAAAAAATCTCTTCCCATAGTTAGTTTTAAGATTTGAATTGCAAGTTTTTGACAAAAAACACCCTGAACCCCCCCCCCCCTTTTTAACCCATGATAGCTCCAGAAGACAGTTGTTTATATCATAACTATAGGGGTGGAATCAAGGCACAGATTTCATCAAATTCACCCATGTGTTTTGGGTGACTATATATGATTAACTTGGAAGAAAACTTAATTTTTATTTAAAACATCTTAAAGAGAATGCTACAAGGTGACTGTACAAACAGAAGAATATAGAGAACATTTGTATGTGCCAATCCCAAAGTTATTTGCTAAGATTTTTGTAAAACAAATGTGGACAACAGCAAATTATATTCCATTTAACTCAAGTGCATTATCGTTTTTATCAGAGTCTGTAACCAATGTTGTTTAATATAAAAATATTTACTTTTACTAAGTTGTAAAACACCATGTATCTGTAGACAGTGTCTAGGTGAAACTGAGTACTTGCTGAATCACATCAATTAAATAGCCTTGATTGAATATACATCCGTGTCCTCTCTCCCCACCCATCCCCCCTTCCCAATTCCCATTTCGCCATTTTCTGATGCAGTCTTTTCTGTTGTTGTTCTTTTACTATGCATCCCTCTCCATGTTAGAATATATTATAGTCTGGGTTGTTGGTAATAGCATCCACATAGAGGGACAACATTGTGCGTTTGTTTTTCTGGGAACTGTGTTATTTTCACTAACATAATGTTTCAGCTCCATCCATTTTACCTGCAAAGTTCATGAGTTGTCCTCTTTACTGCTGCATAGAACTCCATTGTATACATGTACCACATTTCTCTATCCACTCGTCAGTTGAGGGGCACTGGGCTGGTTCCAGCTTTTTTGCTATTGTGAACAGAGCTGCAATAAACATAGCTGTGCATGTTATCTTTGCAGTAAGTTGTGTCTTGTGGGTATATACCCAGGAGTGGTATGACTGGGTCAATGGAAGGCTCATTTTGAGAGTCTTTTAAGGTTCTCACACACTGTTTTACATAGTGGCTGTACTAGTTTACATTCCCACCAGCAATGGATGGAGTGTTCCCCTTTCCCGCACACTCTCCAGCATTTGGATAATTCGTTTTCCTGATCTAGCCAGCTTATTGGAGTAAGGTGATATCTCTAAAGTGGTTTATTTTGCATTTCCTTAATTACCAGAGATGTTGAACAGTTTTAAGATGTTTCTCAGCCATCTCTAATTCCTCTCCTGTGAAGTCTCTATTCACGATCTTTGCTCCATCTTTTGTGATTCATTTGTTTTCTTTCCTTCTTTGGTTTTTTGAGTAGTCTTTATATTCTGGAATTAATGCTTTGTCAGATGTATCTGCTGTGAAGGTTTCCTCCCACTCTGTGGTCTTCTCCTCACTTCCTGTTTCTTCCTTTGATGTACAAAAGCTTTTGAGTTTAATGAGGTCCCATTTGTCAATTGTCGATCTTATTTCTTGTGCAGCTGCTGTTCTGATTTAGGAGTCTTTTCCTACACCATGTCTTGTAGTCTGCTGCCCAGCTTCTCTTCTATCACCTCCAGAGTTTGGGGTTCACATGAGGTCTTTGGTCCATCTGGGTTGGACCTTTGTACAAGGTGAGAGGTAGGGGTTTAATTTCATTCTTCTACCAGAGTGTGATCCAGTTTTGCCAACACCACTTGCTGAAGATGCTGTCTTTCTCCATTGTGTATTCTTGGCCCCTTGTCAAATATGAGGTGGCTGAAATTGTATGCAGCTCAGGTTGGATCTTCAGTTTTATTCCATGGTCAACTGGTCTGTTTTGGTGCCAGTACCAAGCTGTTTTATGACATCAGCCGTAGTATAGTTTGATGTCGTGGTATAGCGATCCCCCCTGTATTGTTTTCACTCAGGATTGCTTTGGGCTTTGGGGTCTTTTGTTTTTTCCAAATGAATTGAAGGATTTTTTTTTTCCAAGCTGTGAAGAAACTCTTGGGGATTTTAATTGGATTGCATTAAATCTGTACACTAGTTTGGGTAGGATGGACATTTTTACTATATTAATTTTCCAATCCATGAGCATGGGAGGTTTGTCCATCTTCTGAATGTCTTCCTCAATTTCCTTTTAGGGGTTTAAATTTTTGTTGTAGAGTTCCTTGGTGTTTTGGTTAGGTTTGTTCTAGGTATTTTATTGTTTTTTTTTTTTGAGGCTATTGTGAGTTGTAAGGTCCTTGTATCCTCTTTCATTTGCTTGTTGTTGGTGTAAGAAAGGCTACTGATTTTTCTAGATTTATTTTGTATCCTGCCACTTTACTAAGCTCTTAATCATTTCTAGGAGTTTCTGGTGGAGTTTTAGCATCCCTTAGGTAAGAATCATATCATCAGCAAATAGGGATAGCTTGATTTCTTCTTTCCAAATTAGAACTCCTTTAATTTCCTTTTCTTGCCTTATGCCCTTGCAAGGGTTTCCAGCACTATATTGAAGAGGAGTGGTGACAGGGGTAGCCTTGCCGAGTTCCTACCTGCAAGGGAATGTTCTGTCATTTCCCCATTTAGGATGATATTGGCTGTGGGTTTCCTGTATATAGCTTTGATTATGTGAGAATGTTCCCTCTAGTCCAAAATTCCCTCCAGGACTTTAACCATGAAGATGCTGGATTTTGTCAAAGGCTTTCTCCGCATCAATTGAGATGATGGTGTGGTTTTTGTCCTTCAGTCCATTGATTATGTTTGATGATGTTTATTGATTTTCGTATGTTGAACCATCCCTGCATCTCTGGTATGAATCCAACTTGGTCATGTGATGATCTTCTTGATGTGAGTCTGTATGCATTTGCCAGAACAACAACAACAGAAAGGACTGCATCAAAGAACTGACTGAAACAGTGAACTTCTGCTCAAAACAGTCAACTTCCACATGGAGAATATTGAGAAAGACTGAGAAAGAGATGAAAAGCATGTTTGGCAGAATGCATGAGCTCTGGTGGGGTGGGAGGATGGGGGGGAAACAGGTCTAGATTTGATAAAAAATATATTAAAAAAAAGTTGGGAGAGGGCATATGAGGGGAGGAATATGGGAGGAGGAGGGAAGTGAGTGGAAATGATCATATTTTATTGTATACATGTATGAAATTCTCAAGAATAAGGAAGAAAATGTAAACGATCGAGTCCTTTGGTTGTCCTTAGCATCAACACTTTGAGTTACCCCCACCGTGTGTAAATTTGCTGTCGCCTGTTATCTCGGGAGACACCAGGCAAGCCATTTTGTTTGGTCACACATCTATACTGGGTGCACATCCTCTCTGTTCTCTTGACCCTATCAGGGTCTAAGCACACCATCTCCTGAAATAGCTCTGGTCCGCATCAGCAAGGAATGGCTTGCACAGGGCCAAGCCGGGTGCTCGGCTTTGACTTCCTCTTACTCAGTTGATAGCAGTATCTGACACACTCGATGACCCCCCTTGTGCACTTTCTGCGCGGGCTTCTCAGGGTCCACAGCAGGCCTGGCCTGGCCACTGGCTTCTGGCTCATCTTGCCCTCCTGACATTGAAGAGTCCTGGAGCTCAATGACCCCACCCAGTTTCATTGTTTTAGATACCATTTCTGTGCTGAAGATTCCAACATGGGTACCTGTAGTCATAACTCCTTGAATTCTAGGGTTCTGCTGCTTGCTGAGCAGCCTGAGACAGGTATCTTGGCAGAAACACTCACAGGTACACACACACACACACTCCCCTTCTACCCCAAATGCTCCTTCCAGGGACTGGAGAGTTGGCTCAGTGGTTAAGAGCACCGCTCTTGCAGAGGACCTGGGTTTGATTCCCAGCACCCACATGGCAGCTGAGAACCATCTTTAACTCCAGTTCCAGGAGAATCCGACACCCTCTTCTGACCTCTGCGGCATTGCACGACATGGGTGCACCAACCTACATGCAGACAGTACACTCATACACACAATTAAAAAAAAATAAAATAAAATAAATGCTCCTTCCAGATCCTTCCTCACCCTAATAAATGGAATCTATTCTTCGATTGCTTAGGCCAAATTATCTTTGTAGTTTTGGACTTGACTAGTTCCAATCAGTCATCAAATCCTGTTACCCTAACCTTTGATTGTTATTGTTCTGACACAGGGTCTCCCTATAACCGCAGCTGGCCTGGAACTCACTATGTAGACTAGGCTGGTTTCAATCTCAGAGAGATCCACCCGCATCTGCTTCCCAAATGCAGGGACTAAACCCTTTCACCACCATGCCTGGCTTGCCTTGATCTTTGAAATACATCCAGAATCTGACCACTGTCAAGTACCTGTTGCTTCAACTGTTCTAACAGTATCTGGGGCAGTCCACATCCATCCTCGGCCCCGGCACCTGATCCTCACACATCAACCAGAATTGCCCCTTTAAACAAGCCTAGCACACCTCTGCTCCACACCCTCCAGGGACTTGGTCTGGTGCTTCCCAGTGTGCTCTGATCCCAGCTAACGTCTCACCTGCCAATCTCCCTTTCTCTGCTTTCATCCTGCTAACTTCCTGTTCCTCAAACGTTGTTGGCTTGTTCCTGCATCAGGATCTGCACAGGATCTCCTTGTGCCTAGAGCCTCACTCCTGATAGTATCTTACTTCTCAGTGCTAACAGATCCCTGCACTCGCATGGGCTTATGGGACAGCTTTTGATTGGCCTGTGTAGAACAGCTTCCTAGTCCCAGCTCTAACCCTGAACCTGCTTCCCCCTCTCCCCCCCTAGGATTTTCTAGCACTTGGCATATTTGTCCGTTTAACTTCCATTCTTCAAGACAATGCAGTTCCAGGAGGGTGAGCCCTTCCCACACCCTATCAGTTGGGTAAATCAGATTAAATTCTGCCCTGGAGCAGGGCGTGGTGGCACCCAACTTTAATCCTAGCACTTGGGAAGCAGAGGCAGGGGGATCTTTGTGAGTTCAATGCCAGCCTGTACTACAGAGTGAATTTCAGGACAGCTGGGGCTACAGGGAGACCCTGTCTGGAAAAGACAAAATTAAATAAATAAATAAATAAATAAATAAATAAATAAATAAATAAATTCTGCCCCTGAGATGTTTGTTGACAGGATTTCTCTGTGTTCCTTAATTCCTATGCCACTTCCTTTCCTGGTACTCTTTCAATTTTATTGTATTTATTTATCTGTATGTGTGTGTGTGCTCCATGTGTGTAATGTGCCTGATGCATGTGTGGAGATCGGAGAACAGCATGCAAGCCTTGCTTCTCTCCTTCCTCCATGTGGGGTTAGGAGGATGTCCTGTTTGTTGGCAAGCATGCCTTTACCTGCTAAGCCATCTCACCAGACCTCTGGAGCTCCTTTAAATGGTTTTGAAATTCTCTGAGGATCAGGATATTCTGTATGAAGCTGTCCTGCTGGTCTAGCGCAAGCCACATCCTTACCTGCCTCTAGATTCCTTACTGAATCCTCTAATCTGTCCTCACAGAGCATTACCCTTTGGCCTGAATGCCTGTCATCAACTTCATTGATACCAATGAAGACGGCTTTGAACTGTCAAAATGAATTCCAAAACTCCAGCACTCTCAGAACTAAAGATTTTTTCTGGCTGCCTGTCTTTACAACAATGTAACACAAGAGGGCGCTCCACCATAGTCTATTTGAATTACACCAACAGGGAACCGATGACGCTTCAAGATTTTTTCTTTTTTTTTTTTTTAATTTTATTTATTTCGGTATGTGTATGAATGTACTGTCTGCATGCAAGTCTGTGCACCCGTGTCGTGCAATGCCGCGGAGGTCAGAAGAGGGTCTCGGATTCCCCTGGAACTGGAGTTCTCCTGGAATTGGAGTTTCAGACGGTTCTCGGCCGCCA